>JADLZL010007846.1:0-46557 GCA_015844335.1 Chrysopogon serrulatus
AAATTGAGCCCCTATTTTTCTCATTTGCAGGCCGGCTTGGATAGAATAGGGGCCCAAAACAAACAACAACTCCAGCCCAACACCCGTCTCCGGCCTCCCTACCGTGCGCCCCCGCCGCACGAGCGCCCCCCGCCCCCGCGCGCGCCGCCCTGCACGAAGCTCCGCCCCCTCGCGCGCTGCCGCGCGCCGGGCGACACGCCCGCGGGACGCAGCGCACCGGCCCCCCCCCTGCATGCCGCCGCGCACCGGGCGCCTCGGCCCGCAGACGCCCCGCGCACCGGCGGGCGGACGCCAGCGCACCGGCCCGCAGACGCCGCACACCGGCGGGCGGACGCCGCGCACCCCCGGCCCGCAGACGCCCCGCGCACCGGCGGGCGGACACCGCGCACCGGGCGGGCGGACGCGACGCCGCGCACCGGCGACCCGCTCGCGGACGCCGCGCACCGGCGATTCGCCGCGGGC
The DNA here is from genome assembly GCA_015844335.1 of Chrysopogon serrulatus. Lineage (NCBI taxonomy): Eukaryota > Viridiplantae > Streptophyta > Magnoliopsida > Poales > Poaceae > Chrysopogon > Chrysopogon serrulatus. The sequence goes on from JADLZL010007846.1 coordinate 463, forward strand.
GCGCCGGCGCACCGCGACCCGCCCTCGCACCGCCAGCACCTGCGCCCCGCACACCGGCGGCCACCGTGCTGCTGGGACGGCAGCCCATCGCCTTGCCTCGCTTTGCTTCAAGATTCTCCAAGGTATGCTTCTATGCCTGCCTGAATTTTGGAGCAACTAGCCATCAGCTGTTGCTGTTGCTGCCTCGCCCTTCATTCTCAAGATCAGGATCACATCGTTCTTGAACTGCTATTCTCAAGATTCTCTGGTTACTAGCTATCTTTGCAAGGTTTGGTTCATTATATATCTTGAGTAACATTGTATCCTCATGTTTCACAGTACAGCCTTGTGTGATTTGCATCCTAGAGATTAATATGTGATAGTTTTAGTGATTTTACATTATCTAAAAAAAAAGTTTTAGTGATTTTATGCATTGTAGACAAGAATTTGAATTTCTCAAACAGCCATTGCAAATTCATGGTTCTGTGATGTTTATGGTCGAAATAGTAGAGTTCCATTTCCTGTTGATATGTGTTAACTGAAATACTAAAGTGCTAATGTTCTGCTTTTAACTTTAAGGTGCATGTTGTAACAGCAGGACATGTTGGCTACCTTAATTGGACCTGGAGTGTTAAAAGTTATTTCAATTGATTTCTTATCTGAAATTTCTGTAGCATTGTATGGTTGCCACTTGGCAGTTTTTGCAAACTGGAGATGGAACCTGTTCCCACTGAATTAGCTGTTTTTTTTTATAAACATCTGATTTTTTTGTATTTCTATCTCATCATATAACTAGTTAACTGAGCTTGCTCTTGTTGGCAAGAACTACAATGCTCTCTTAACAGCAGATATATTGTTTTCTATAACAAGTAATGCTGAAGCCAGTTTTAAGTGGCCACTTTCTTTGTCAGTGTGGTTGGTTGTAACTTGTAAACTGGTAATATGTTAATCATGACTAACTGTTGCAGTAACAATTTGTATGTTGCACTACCTTTCAGTACAGCACCTGAGTATTAATATATATTTTTTTGTTGCTATGGCAGATGTCAAGGTTTGGGACTACAGCTCGTCGATGGTGGGATGACGAGGGCGAATCTGATGTTGACGACCTCTTCATCATTGCTGGTCTTCGTGAGGGCTCGAGGAGAAACAAGCGCAAGAAAAATTTTCGTGGATCGTTGTCGGGTCGCCGCAAAGTGCCACGGGACATTTCGGGAGGTCACAATCGCATCTATCTGGACTACTTCGCGGACCAGTGTGTGTACAGTGAAAGACATTTCAGAAGGAGGTTTCGGATGTCCAGGTCGCTCTTTCTGCGGATAGTGGATGCAGTGGAGTCTCACGATGACTATTTCCGTCAGAAGCCTGATGCCATTGGAACTCTTGGTGCCTCTCCCATACAGAAGGTTCTTGCGGCCGTTCGGATGCTTGCCTACGGTATCTCAGCCAACTTTTTGGATGAGTATGTGAGGATGGGAGAGAGCACCATCATTGAGTGTCTGAAGCATTTTGTGAAGGCGGTCTTCGAGGTCTTCGGTGAAGAATACTTGAGGGCCCCCAATGCCCAGGACACAGCTAGGCTGTTAGCAATGAACAATGCAAGAGGGTTCCCAGGTATGCTTGGTTCAGTTGACTGCATGCATTGGAAATGGGACAAGTGTCCTGTGGGTTGGAGAGGAGCATACAAAGGGAAAGAAGATGGGCCGACCATGATCCTTGAGGCAGTTGCATCACAAGATCTATGGATCTGGCATGCATTCTTCGGCCTTCCTGGTTCTCTAAATGATATCAATGTGTTGCGCCGCTCTCCACTCTTTCAAAGTCTGACCTCTGGGACCGCACCACAAGTCGAATACACGGTCAATGGAAACAAGTACACAAAGGGGTACTATCTTGCCGATGGGATATACCCAGCCTGGGCAACATTTGTCAAAGCTTTTCAAAGACCTCAAGGCAACAAGAAAGTACACTTCACAATGGCACAAGAAGCGGCGAGGAAAGATGTCGAAAGAGCGTTTGGGGTACTCCAGGCTCGCTTTGCGATTGTGCGGGGTCCTGCAAGAATGTGGCAGAAGGAAGATCTGTGGTACATAATGCAGGCTTGTGTAATCTTGCACAACATGATAATTGAGGATGAGCGAGAAGACGAAGATGACTTCAACTACTATCAAGAGGGTATCCCAGTGTTGCAACCTGCAGACTACCAGCGCCGTAATCCTCTTGTGCTAGAGGACTTCCTGAAGATACACGACGAGATTGAGGATAGATCTTTACATGAGCGACTTCGGGATGATCTAGTAGAGCACTTGTGGGCGATTCATAGTTCTAGGTAGTCAGAGATTTGAGGATCCTTGTGGACTTCGGGATGATCTTTACATGTATCTGTCTAAATTATGTAATATGGATTGATTTTATAATAAAATTGTTTTATTAATATTGATCTACTATTACATTGTCACTGCATTTTGTATTTTTCTACAAATCATGAAAACTAGCTCATGCCAAAGACAATTAACTAATACATGGTCAGTAAAATCTGATGATCTTGCAAACTTTCCATTTTTGCAAACTTTCCATTGTCAAGGGATGTCAAAGACACTTGGTCCAACAGTTTGCACTGAACCTGCAGTTCAGTTAAGTTCAGTCTGAAGAATAGTTAAGTTTAGTTTATCACTGAACCTGCAGTTCAGTTAATTTCAGTCTAAAGAACAGTTCAAAGACTGAAAATGACAAGATTCAGCTGTTCATCAACTGAAAATGACAGATCTGCAGTTCAGTAACAGATCAAAGACAACTGATCTTAGTGTCTTAGTTTGATGTAATGTCGTTCTTGATAAAAGGCTTAGTTGTATTGTTTTTCCCTGGCCAATGCGTGCCATGCCGTTTAATTTTGCCTTTGCTTGATTTTCAAAAATGGTCGAAGAAACCCTTCTTTATTGCTTTCAAATTTTTTTACCGACTTAGAGAGCTCAAGGATACTCTTGAAGATGTTAGAGAAGGTGCCGGGAGGAGAAGGCTACCAGGGCTGCACGTGACGCCGTGCTATGGCTTCGCGCTGACAACCTAGAGACGACACCCGTGAACTAGTAATGGTCTTCCCCAACAATGGTGGCCTCAGCACTGCTATGGCCATCTCACATGAATGTGAATGTGGTTGTTTCAGCGGCAGTCGTGCCTAGATCCACGCGATGGCTACGGCGATAGCGGTACGCGCCGGCACCGGTAGCACCCAAATCCGCATGCACACAATGGTGTCCTTCATGTGCGACCTCCACGGTTCCACCACGACAATGTGTGCTTTGAAGGACATCCCGACAACCATACGGCACCTTGATCGATCGATTCCTACAACAAAGCTCTCATCACATAACAAGATCGAAGCAAGAGTAGTGAAACAGCAGTATAATACTAAACCACGAGACTGTGCTATATATAATGGTTGTGTTGTGTGTGCCCAGGTAGAGACAGACAAATAAGCTCAATTAATGCGTAATGTACTACTCCTTTTGAATCAAGTACCAACAATTAATATATTGTTGCTTCACAATGCTCAGCAGTCCACATCACCTGTTCCCCTTCTATCTAATGAGTGGTGATGTCAACTTGTCATAGCAAAAACTGATGATGAACATGTGTTCTAGTGGATGTAAAACTGTTCATATCCATCAACATATATAGAAACGGGAAGATGCATAACAGAATATGCTTTCTGAACATAAATATTCTGGGTTCATACTCCAACTCATGGTGAGCCATCTCTCGGGCTTATCAGCCGTACGGCGGCTTATTCTTTCTCACATAACACTATTGAAATAACTAAAAACAGTTATGAAAACCATCAGCTGAACAGCCTAACCTCGATCCTTAGCCCTTAAAAAAATGCACTCGCTATGTACAACATCTCCCATGCAACACCGATCGTGATCATGGTGGTGCACTGGTGCACTAGAGCTCCAAGGTCAACATATCAATACGAACCTACAGAGGATATTGATATTTGTGCTTCACAAATCACTGTTTATTCTAAAGTAATTTCAAAAACTAGAGATGCAATAGCTACCTTTTGTTTGAATTGCCACCAGTGATGTTCAATTTCCTCCATAAAAAGATTATGCATATTACATATATATTATTATTTTCCCCTTGCTAGCCAGAGCTTTGGTTTGACCAGTTTGTCTTATCCATTTAGTCAGAGCTTTGGTTGAGTAATTTGACCGTCGTCTCGCACTCTGCAAAGCCGTGAGCGGAGCCTTGCCAAACGCGGCGGCGCTGACCTTGGTCTCTGTCGGCGCCCGTCATTCCACCAGTCTGTTCGTTCAATTGGCACTGCCAGCTGACCACCACTCCTATATAGCTAGGCCAGCCAGCTGCAGCGATCCCCACAAGAATCCAAGATGGAGACGAAGGCAACGACGGCGATGATGCGCTCCATTATGATCCTCCTCGTCGGCACTGCATTATCAGCATCCGCCAACTCCTCCACGGTGCCACTCGGGCGACAAGGCGGCGCTGCTGGCGATCAAGTCCGCTCTCGGCAACCCGTACCACTTCGCGTCATGGACGCCCGACACCCCCTGCTGCGACTGGTACGACGTGGACTGCGACGCGGCCACGGGCCGCGTCGTCGGCCTCGCCGTGTTCCAAGACACCAACCTCACGGGCACCATCCCGGACGCCGTCGCGGGGCTCGTCCACCTCCAGAGCCTCCGGCTGCACCACCTCCCGGGCATCTCCGGCGCCATCCCGCCGGCCATCGCCAGGCTCGCCAACCTCTCCTTCCTCACCGTCTCCTGGACCGGCGTCTCCGGCCCCGTACCGTCGTTCCTGGGCGCGCTCACCAGGCTCACCCAGCTCGACCTCTCCTTCAACGCCCTCACCGGCGCCGTCCCGGCCTCGCTCGCCGCGCTGCCCACGCTGTACAGCGTCGACATCAGCCGCAACCGCCTCACAGGCTCCCTGCCGCCGCTGCTCTTCAGCAAGCTTACCAACAGTACGGCGCCGGCGCAGGAGGCGTACCTCCGGCTGTCGCACAATAACCTCACCGGCGGCGTCCCGGCCGAGTTCGCCGCGGTGGCGTTCGCGCAGGTCGACCTGTCCCGGAACGCCCTCGCCGGCGACGCGTCGGGCCTGTTCGGCAGGGCCAAGCCGGTGCAGCAGATGGACCTGTCGCGCAACGCCTTCAGCTTCAACCTCTCCGCCGTGGAGCTGCCGGAGCAGCTCGTCTCGCTGGACCTCAGCCACAACGCCATCTATGGTGGCATCCCGGCGCAGGTGGCGAGCCTGACCAACCTGCAGTTCTTCAACGTCAGCTACAACCGGCTCTGCGGCGCCGTGCCCACCGGCGGCAACATGGCGAGCTTTGATGCCTCCAGCTACCAGCACAACAAGTGCTTGTGTGGACCTCCGCTTGCTCATTCCTGCAAATGAACTGACAATCGCCCGTGTAACTCTTTTAATCAAATTATTATTATTCTAATAAGGAATAAATCGATTTTTCTGTCTCTTTAATTTGCAAGCATGCATGTTTCTGCTTTTCTGTGTCTTCAGTAGGAATGATACCATGTTTGCTTTAGCTTTGGATTCTTAAAAGCAAGTTGTATTGTTAAAAGCTTTAAGCTGGTGGGATGCCGCTTGTGGATTGTTGAGTAAATGGGATTGGATTCTAAATATCTGCTTTCGAAAGGTACCCTGCTTGCTTTGTCTTCAACATTTAAAAACCAGAAATCCATCGCCCAAAGCTAAAGAAAAATAGGCCCTAATTCTTGACTTCCCAAACCAAATGTAAATGCAGTTATCTTTATATATTTTTTTTAAACAAGGCCAATGTTTCAGCTGCTGCTATATGTACAACTCGAAACAAACGTCGTAGCTAATAATACACATTTCTGCTCTCATTCAACATTTGTAGATCAAATCGCTATCCATGTATTAAGCCTCTGGTTCTCAAGGGAAGATGGGACCTCATTCAACAGTCATTTTGCTCAAATCGACGCCCTCTGGATCTGAGTCATCCATAAGGTTCCTTAGACCCACTCTCAGATCTGGCACCCCCTCCTGCAAGATGGCACAAACTGGAAATATAGGAACACCCTGCACTCTCCTCTTCAGTTCCTCGTACATCTCTTCAGCTCCCTCTTCATCTATCTTGTTCGCAACAATCAGTGATGGCCGCCGAGTCAGACCTTGTTGGTAATGCTCCAGCTCTGAGACTAAAACCTGCAGCTGCTCCCAAGGAGGGACACCCTTCCTGCCGTTAAGCGTGGCTGCAAGATCAAGCACATAGGCAAGAACTTTTGTACGCTCTATGTGCCTCAGGAAAGCATGACCGAGCCCGCGATTCTCATGGGCTCCTTTGATCAGGCCAGGTATATCAGCCACTTTAACAGAGTAGTAGTCCTCGTAGGTCAGGCTGCCGATGTTGGGCCTCAGTGTGGTGAATTCATAGTCGGCTATCTCTGGCTGCGCCCTAGAGAGAGAACTCAACAATGTGCTCTTTCCGGCATTAGGCAATCCAACTAGACCGACATCTGCAATGCTCTTCAGTTCCAAGATAACAAAGCTCTCAGTTCCTGGCTGTCCAGTACTTACGCGGGCTATCTTTTCTTGTCTGTTTGCTTTTGATGGCCGCATCTCCTTAATGACAAAAGCATTCCCCAGTCCACCTTCCCCTCCTCGTGCTATGATCAACCGCTGCCCAGGTTTCGTCATCTCAGCAACACAATATTGCACATCTTCTTCTTCTTCTTCCCTCTCTTCCTCTTCCTTGTCATCCTCATTGTCAATATCAAACTCGTCTTCATCCTCCCAAAATTCTTCATCTTCGCTTTCAGTCTGATTCTTTTCATCTAGCCCCTCCCGACGTGAATATACATCAGAATCAATGTTTGAGAACCAAGGCATAGAGGATGTACGAAAGTATTTTAGCTTCTCTGACGGACTTTTGCTTCCCTTTTCAGCTTTATTTCCATCAACATTATGCTTGGGCGCAATATGCCGATGGGAGAAGCCACCATCGAGATCTTTCATCATTGCATTCTCAATCTGATTTGTCTGATTTGAACCTGAAGAGTGTTCTGCAGAAACTGGTATGTCCCAAGGATCTAGAGTTCTGGTTGGTTTATTTACTGTGAGAGAAGGTTGCTCCCCATTGACCAGATGAATCACTGTGCCTACTGGTACTTGTGCGATCTGTTAAATATAAGTTTGAATCACGCTACCAGTTTATTTAGGAAACAGAAACCAAAAGAAGTTAGGACATATATAGACATATATTCATGGCAACCTTGTCTGAACCTCTTGTTCCAATCTGATTCTTAGATACTCCATTCCCACCTCGGCCTCCTCTCTGAAATCCAAAAGCAAACAAGCTAAAAGTCAGGTATCTAGGACTTTGGACAATTCAAATAATCCACATCATATTGAGACATATTGTCTACCTTCACACTTTAGGTTCATTTAAATAAATCCAGGAAATTCCAATATATTAATGATCTAAATTTTCAATCAGGGTATTTTTTGTGAAATAAGATCTTACATCAAGAACAACCATCAGTGCAGCAAATATATCTTAAGCAAAACATATGACAGTTTTTCAATACATACCATGTGATGTTGCAAGCCACTGAAATCCCAAATAGACCTGGAGCACTCAAGAATTACATCACCACCTTTCCCTCCATTACCACCTGCATTTGTTTTTTTATTCATTATCAACATTTATCATTCCAAATGCAAATAATAATAATAATCCCAGTACTGCTATGTTAAAAACAGAGTATCAGGTTCGGCCAACAGAAACAGGGGAAGCATTCAGATATAATAATATAATTAGCAGGGGCTAATATCTACTTTGCATATGACATTTTGACACTTCCAGAGATCATCCTTTGACTGTCGCATTGCATTTGAACATCAAATTTGGTGTTTACAATACTGATGCGCCTCTAGTATCAGGCAACCAAGCATTAGGTCCCCATACAAGTAGCATATCTGAAAATACCATTTTAAAGACTGCTAGATATTATCAATTAGTCAATTGAACAGATTACAGGAAACACCAAAAAAAACAACAGGGCAGTTCAGATGAGGACAATAGACGGTTAAAGCAACTAAAGTGGAACTTCGAAGATTGATCTTCATCGTGAAAGGGATCATTAATTTAATTTAATTTAATTAGAAAAGATGGAGTTGTATTGTGAAGTGCTGATACCAAAATCAGAGCTAATTTCACCAGAGCATTATTTATATGACAAAAACGAGCAAATGGCAGCACAAAAGGGAGCCGTCTCTCACCATCAGGCACGCCATGGAGGTTGGACCTGGAGCGGCGGAGGCTGACACAGCCACTGCCGCCGTCACCGCCCTTGGCGCGCATCCGGAACTTGTCCACCATGCCCCGCGCCTGCACCAAACCCATCAGTAAACAAACAGGGGGAGAAAGGGGATCGGGAAACCGACATCGAAGGAGACCTGCCTGCAAAGGCGCCGACTTTCCGTTCCTCCCCTCCGGCGCCGACCCATAGTAGCATCCCTGCCGATCGGCCAGCCAGGATGGCAGTGATGGAGCCTGCTCCAGCGCCACCGCCCTCAGTGGCGGGAGCTGGCGGAGGAGAGTCTGCTGCCGCCGCCACATGTCCACTCCACTCTACTCTTTTTTTTTTTTTTTGATAACGTACCTGTATTCATTAATTAAGGAAAACGAATACAGACTCATACAAATACAGATACGGTAGAGGAGGATATACGGCTAGCTGTCCTCGCCATCTTACACAAAGGCCCCTAAAGAAACAAAAAATTACATTCAGGTCCTCAAGCCCAGTGTTTCCCGAACTCGCCAGGAAGCTCCCCCGTCGCCGCCGCCGTCGCCCGCCACCGCAGTTGAAGAAGAAGCTCCGGCCGCCACAGATCTGAGGAAGTCCCATCGCCCATAGGCTTTCCAGGAGAGCCGCAATAGTCACTTGCCCACCAGGCAAGATGATTCGACGGAGAACGCGCATCGGCCGGGGACACACCCCGGACTTCCTCGATCCTGGATCCAAGCACGCCAATGGCAGCAGGCGCCGCCGCAGGGAAATGGAGCCGGATCCATCCACCAAGCTTCCCCAAAGCCCCACAGCTTCGTCCGTCACCTCCAAGCACCAAAAGAAGCCAAGCAGCACCCTTACCTCGTCTCGGCAAAGACCAAGAAGGGAGGCCGCCAGCCATGGACTCCTGCACTGGAGCTCCACACAGGGAACACCACCTCCACGAGCTCGCCGTGGTCGCCGGAGTAAAGCGCCACCAGGGGGAGGGAGAGCCCGAGAGGACTTATTCCTCAGCGTCGCCATCGCCTCCACCTCGACGCCGACGCATGGACACCGAAACCTAGATCTACTAGGACCTAACCTACCACTACCACCGCCACCGGCCGCCGGCGAAAGGCCAGCGGTCTCCGCCACCTCCCGAAGGCCCTCCGGCCATCGGAGGCGGGAGAGACCGCCGCTTCCGGCGGCGGCGACAAAATCGCCTTTCTGCTCCTCTCGGAACTGTAGCAGGGAGAAAGTTGGGGAAGAGTCGAGAGAATCACTCTACTCTAGTTGTAACAAGGGAAGAGGAGCCCAAGGTCCGAGAATGGAGAATGCCCCTGTCGCTGGCGCCTCTTGACCTCGCCGGCCACCACCGTGAGGGGGGACTGCGGTGAGCTCCAAGCTCCAAGCCCAATAGGGTTTTAATGATCTGGGCCTTTTGGGTCTTGGGATTCTAACCCAACTCACTCGTAAACCGTGACGTAATTTTCCCAGCGGTAGGCTCTAGGCTGGGCTGGGCTGGCAATTCGTAATTGGGCGGTAAGTTTGTGTTTGGACCAGATCATTTATTTTGGCCTGGTCTACGATTCGGCCCGGACAGCGAAACACAAGTTTGAGATTATCTTTTCCCAAAAGAAAAAAAGAGAGCAAAGAATTTATCAACTATATGAACCTGGCCCGATGTATTTATTTTTTATTAGCTTCTTACTAGCAAGGTGCCTGTGCATTACAACATGAGATAAAAGGTTATCAAACATTCATTATAGAGACAAACTCTAAGCTAATGTTGACAATAATAGTTTATTTGTAAGATTTATATTTTCTATAAATTCTAAAGTTATAGTTTATTTATGATACTATATAACATCAATAATATATAAGCTAATGTTGAAAATAATAGTGCAATACCTTACGGACTCTAGGTCAAAAGGGGTTCCCACCTAAAGTAAAATAGGCTAAATTTCAGTCACTTTAGGAACTAAAATACTAAACAAACTGACTAAAAGGTGACTAATACATTTTAGTTCCACCTGTCCCTCAAGAGGAGGTGTGAGCCAAACAGGCCCCAAGCTTTGGTCTCCGAAAATTCATTGCTTCTCGGTTGTTTTAGAGATACTTTTTACTTGACCTCTGCAAGGTTGAATCTATTTTGATGGAACATTTGGTTGAATAACTTCTCATGATATGTTTCAAAACAAAACTTCTCAGAATTTATCTATAACATCTTTCGCTTTTTTCCTTTTATATTGCTCCAATTTTCTCTTCTTTTATTATTTATTTCCTCTACTTTATATATATATTTTCACTCAACGTCCCTTTATCCTCACCAGGTCGGCACCAGTTTCTTGTACTTCGACTTTTGTTTCTCTTCGACACCATTTACCCTTTATCCTCTCCAAATCAACATTTGTTTATGTGACACCATTCGCATCATCATGCCGCTCTGTATGGCAATCGTGACTCCCCTGCCCCTGACGGGACACCGATGTTTTCAAGGTGCTCTATGCATATTTCGCCGCCACGGTGGCTACGCCACGTCACATAAAATGTTTCTATGTGGCAGCTGTGGACTTGTGATGCACCACTTTACGATTTTAGTGATTATGTAGTTTTCAAGATTTTAGACCTCGGTGGTACCCCTTAACAAGTTTAAAGGTTTCTCATGCATTTAACTCGTTCCTTTTCCCATACACATATTATCTTGTTTCATACTTTTATTATAGTTGAGCGGATCAAACCCGTATACAACTAGTAAGGCAATTGGCCAATTGGACATTATGGTTGGCATACAACAAAAAGAATACGGGCGGCGGAAAAAAAAGAAACCAAGTCGATCTCATAGTTGGATGAAAGACTTTGTTTGATGAAAGATTGCAGAAGAAAATTTGCCTCTTTATTATTGGAGAAGATATAGTTATAGATATAGATATAGGTTTAGCTACCAAAATAAAAATAGCAGATCAAAAGGCATTGACAGCAGGATCACATTGCATTAGTCATTGGTCAGCTTGCTGACATCGACATTGTAGGAACACAACATCATTAATTAAAAGAAATTAAAATCTTACTAGATGGAATTCTCCGTAGTACAAGAATACTGCTATTTATTTATCTCTTGCTTTGTGGTTAAGCATTTGGGTCAACTCTAACACATTTTTTATAGCAGTAAGTATAATAATAACAATAACAGAGAGGACGCGTCTTGGTGACATGTCCAACAAAATCACTGAAAACAACACGGGACCTATACTTCGCAGAAGGCTGAGGCGACGAAAGAACTGTGATGTCAATCTGCCATGTTTGCTCTAGAATTACCAAAAGCTGAATTTTTAGAGCCAAAAAAACACCTCCGCTGCCAACATAAAAACCAAGTCCAACCCAGGAATAAGTTAAATATGCTCTTTTCAGGGGGCATGTGCCCCTATCCCCATTGCCGATAATCCATTTAAAGATAGATGTTTTTGTTGCTAGAAATATTGTTTGTGTTGTGTATTGATACAATGTTTATGCAAAATGATTAAGACTTTGTATAGACGGCGCAGGCCAGGTAGTGTCAACTAGCAGAGGAGCCCTACCGTAGACTATTTCTTCCCGTTGACCCATGTTGTTGGCCAGATGTCATCAATTTTTATTAATAAAAAATCAAGCAGTAACTAAGGCAGTTATACAAAGCTATAGAAAGAGTCAGAAGAAACAAAGTAAAAATGAGCCTCCTCAAGAGATAGAGAAGATAAGTAAAATGCATAAGGTGCTAGCAATGCCTCAGTTTGAGGGGGAGAAAATTCTTCTTGGTGCGCTAAAGTAGAAGGCCAAAGACTTCACATAGCCTGCCTGCCTTTTAAGGTGGTAGTGTGATATAGCTGTTGTGAAATAAAATAAATGTGGCCAAATTATAAAAGAGGAGGATATTTTCTGAACACACATCTTAAAGCAAGTGCTAATTTCAAAGCAGTGATATTTTGTACACTGTAGCAATCTGGAGAATTCTATGGTTACTATAGCAATGTTTATCCAGGGTCCACCTTCCCTATAAATAGGGAAGTCCCTTTCACCTTTGTAACAGCAGTAAGAAAGCAATAAGAAATAACAGCAGCCTTCCTCCTCCATTCATCTGTTTCCTCTCTGTTCGTATGCGTTTGGTGTGCCATACAGGGAACAATTCTTAACAATAGCAGCATTATTTCTTTGCTTCGCTTCTACTCCGTATACCATACCATGCTATTGTGGTGATTCTGAGTGGCGTGGCCGGTCCGGTGGCCGCGGTCATCGGTTCAGACGACGATCCCGTTTCAGCATGATGCGTCGACTCCTCTCGCTCTTGGGAATTTGAGTTGGAAAATGTTTTTTTTTTGCATTATTGAGTTAGAAATAGCTAGCTAGCTACCATTCTCTGTTCTTGGCCAGTACGTTGAGCATGTCGCTGTCAATCCCATGTAGAAATAAACCTTAGTCTAAACAGGATCTTGAAACATGATCACTAACACAACTTAATGCGGAATCTGATCTTAGATATTTACCAGAGTTTGTTGTTGCCATCTGTGTCGCTGGAGACATGAGTAGATGAGGTTGATTCACCACTTGAGAACTTGAACGCCCTCTGGTGGTGAAGAACGTGAATCGCCGGAGGTGTGGCGGCGTTCTGGATGCCGCCAAAATTACCTGTACGGGATGAACGTGGGAGACGACCTTCCTAACCCTCCAGCGCCTGATTGATCGGTTTGGGTGTTTGTCTCACGTGGAGATGAATATGTGGATAGGTGGAGGCACCAGGGGCGCCTCCTCTTATATAATCTTATTTGTGGGCCAGGGGGCCGAAAACCCTAGACAATCTAAGGGGGCTGCCGCCGATCGCGGCAAATCTAATTAGTTGGATATATGGCAGATGGACCATAAATTAATTATTAATTAATTTCGTGATTAATCTCGGGATTAGCCGAGATCACATCCAACATTCTCCCACTTGATCGAACGGCTAATACACTTATGCAACTAATGTTCGCTTACTCTTATGCTCAAACTCAGTACCACAGTAAACTAGACCAATGCGTCGTCAGTAGCAATAAATACTACTGGACCCCATTACCCATAGTTCATTGCAATACCTTGTAAGAACGCTTACTCACTTATTGGGAGTATATGGCCCTATTACCAGGAATCAAGTTAGAGACTACACTAGAACCCAAAATGATTTGCGCGCTCATTAATGGGATAAGTGTTAAGCCTCGAAGAATCAGATACGCTAGCATCAACTTAGCTCTTACTTTCTTAAACTTAAACTTAATAATTTGATCCTGGGTTCTTTCTTTCACAACATTTAGTCAATATGCTTGGTATCAACATATGATGTGTTGTTACTCGAAATGATACTGCAACTCAATTGTAGGCCTATGGCAGTATGTAAACACTTAATCTTGGGATAATATCTCTAAGCCACATGGCCTGTCATATTCATCCTCAAACATGCCACTAATCTTGAGCTCAACTTAACATCAATTATATCTTGAGCTTTCAATGAAGATTGTCCTTTTCTACAAGAGTAGGTATAATCTAATTGTGCACATTCTTATACATACTCAAGAGAATCGGCAAATTACTAATTCTTTTAAGTGACATGATGATTCTTATGGTGCCTTATCAATAACTTAAAATTCTTTTGCACCTTCCAGTGGACCTTTCTGGATTAAACTTATGCTTTGCCAAGTATCCCAATGCCAAGTCTAGACTAGTATTGACTCTAGGCATTCTTAAAGTTAATACAGCTGAAGCATATGGAACGTCTTCCGCTTCAACTATTACTAACATATTCTTAAAATATTTAGGATGATTAAACTTACTGCATTGTGCAATTGCACTATGCAAATAGACAGGCGTGGCATTACTTATTTAAGTCTAACACTTATGCAATATGCCTTTGTGATAAGTCCCATTACTCATTTGGTCCTATATTGGTGTATCTTACTAGCCAAAACTTAGAGGCTTCACCAATATAAATCATAAATATCTTTGGGCGAGTAGATAACTCTTATGTGACATTTCTATTGCCACGTATTAACTTCACCCATCTAGAGCAATAGGACAAAAATATTCCACCTTTTCTTATAAACATAATTTTCCACTTAATAAAATTCTAAACTATAGTGGGCTTTAAACTTAGTTTAAATCTTTCAAACTCCCTTTGAAGTCACGCTTAGAACTGTAGACCCTTTTATAGTCTACTGGTTTGACTTCATTAGGAAACTTATTCATGGCCACACTTTTTATATACTAATGGACAACATAAGCACATAAAAAAATGCTTAGTTTAGAATAATAGATTTCCCTCATAGTTTGATAACAACAGAGGTTTACTTATGTGCCTAATTATCAATTAATGATTGCTACTTATGACTGTTGTGGCATATTCTAACTGACACATGAAATTCCTCAACAGAAATTGTAGTAATGGAGGCATACTAATGACTTATGGCACAAAACGAATTACTTATGTCTTCTTGAATCACTGATACAGAAAACTAACTCTGTATCTCTCCAAGACTTATTCTTCCTCCTTTGTGAGCAGCCACTGGCTCCCACTGATTTTTGCATTCCCTAGGAACACAGTCATTAAATCTTAATTTACTAAAATAGTTAGTACAGTAGGAACACAATCCACTGGACTATGCTCCCACTGATTTCTGTGTTCTCTAGAAACATAATCAGGGTGCCGAGTGAACAACTCATTTACACATGATCTTATTTCTTATCCTTAGCTTGACGATCTTATGTCTTGCTAAGGTTTTGCCCAGTAGAACTCTTATAGTCAAATATTCATTAGTCAGCGTTGGCCAGAAAGATAAACATAAGGCATATAAGTCTCTAAAACAAGCTCTAATGAACTGGTCTAATCAGCGTTGGCTAGAAATAAACCAGAACAAGAAACTTGGTGAACATGCAAACACTAATCAGCTTTGGCCAGAAATAGTGAAAGCAAGTCATACTTAAATTAGAGACCAATAATGTTGGGCTAAGGGACAAAATCATTTTTTTATTCTATTTATTTATCAAGTCCCATGTTTTATAATCTTATCGAACAGAAAATCTCTTTCCTGATGAGACAATCCATTCTCCCCTTCGAAATGTGGCTTAACTAAAGTGTGACACAATTTCGATAAGGTCTCATCAACTTACTATTATAATTTACTGAAAGATAAAACTAACATAAAAATACTCATAACACGAGAAATAAATCTCTTTTTGCCAATAAAATAAAAGCATATGGAATAAATTGAAGCATTCATATACTCCAAACTCAAGAACATTTGTTCATAATACAAGAAGTATTCTTAAACTGAGATGACTTAAACATCATAAGGACTAAATTTAAAACTGATCTAAATGCGAAGTTCAAAGGCTTGACTTCATCTTTATTCCATCAATGGCTCCTTAGACTTTGCTCCCCCTTATCTCCCCTTATTTCTAAGGTTTGGCAAGACCTGAGGAGAAAATTAAGATGTGCATTATTGCACCTTAGTTAATCCACCATAGCTGGGGAACTATCTTAAGCAAAACTTATGAGACAACTTAAGTTACCTGTCTTTCGAAGCCATTCTTACTCTTACCATCAATTCGGTAACTTGCAAAATTTGCAGACTATTGGAAACTTACTGTTATGAGCATGTTTGTTATAGTTCTCCGGTAGAGAACTCATAAGGCAACTTACCATAGAATCATCAGGCACATTGAATCCAAGTGCCTTCAACTCATAAGCCATATCAAACATGTTCTTAATGTGGTTTCCCAGACCACTTATCCCATCATAACGTGAATTGAGTAACTTATCATAAAGGAAAATCTTCCTAAAGTGTGCTCTTATAGAGTTGTAAAGCTCCTTAGCACTTAAGTTCCTGTTCTCTTCAGAACGAAGGAACCTTCTTATCATATTTAATGAGAGTGACCATTGTATGATCACCTTGGCAATCCTGTCGGATTTTTGCCACTTTTCTAATTTTGGGATGTACTCCTTCATAGGAGCGCTTGGTTTTTCCTCATAAAGCACATAATCAAGGTCCAGCTCCTTGAGAATGGCAATCACCTGATTATTCCAAGTAGGAAAATTAGTGAAACTTAAGGGTTCTATTTTACTTATATAGTCTGCCCAATTTACTGAAAATTGAAGTAAAATAATGTCTCCATCAGTGAGCTGTATATAAGATGTACTTAAAAGCATGAAGTTAAAATAACGTTGGTCAATATTAACAACATACTTTAGGACTTTAGTTTGCATCACCGTTGGGCAGAAAACAAAATAAAATCCATCTTAATAACTCACAATTAAAGTCAACGTTGGTCAGAAATTAACTGTGAGTAATCTCCAATTAAACTTCTCGTTGGTTCCATTTAACTAGAGACCATCTTATTATACAGTGGTGGATAAATTTATGTATATGCAAATTCATGCAAAACTTAATCTCAAACATCAACTAAAAGCATGAAATGCTCTTAAAACATAGAAGTAATGCTGGAACTAAAATTAACTTAGAAATAAAAAGGATTTTAAATAGTGCATAAAAGTCAACTGAGTAAAATACACTAAAACATAAATTTCTTAAACTTAAATATTCTCAGCAACATATTCCCAAAACATGCTTAAAATAACTTAATATTGCTAAATAAATTATACTTAAAACTCATGAAAAGGGAATGTAATCATTATAGAGGCTAACTTATTGTATACTTAAATTAAAGATTTAGTTGCTGACAATAAACTTAAGCTAAAACTGAATATAATAAGAGCACTTAAAACTTAAAACTTAATTTGAGCAAAAAAATGCTCTTATATTGAATAGCAGCGGAAGCTATTATTCTTAAAATAAATCTTAGTTTTGGCCTTAAAAAATAATAGGCCCTAAAACATTCAAAAAGAATTGTGAGATCGAGAACTGCTCATGGTCGAGTCGACCTAGCTAGATCTCCCCTTAAAAACTTTAATAAACTGCTCACTTACTTAGTGTTTGGGATGATCTCACCAATTTAAAATAAAAGGACAATAAGAATTTAGCCAAACAACTTATGGCGTAAATATCAAGCCAAAAACTTAACATCCAATTATTTATTTATTTTCTACTTCTCAGCACAGTAGCCAGATAGGGCTCTCATGAAACTTAGTGAAAAAAAAAAGATATTATCATAAAATAAAGCCTTAAGAAAAAATAACCTTAACTTAGTCAAAACTTAACTGAAATTAAAATGTGTGCTGAGAATTAAATAATAAGATAGACCTTAGCACTACTAGCTCAAAACTTAATTCAAAATGCTTGAATAAGGTACTTCAAAAGGAAAATAAACCAATCTCAATTTCAGCCTTTAAAAGCAACCCGGTAGTTCAAAACCTACGATCGTGCTTGACTGCTTGGAGCACCCGTGGCCTCATAGGCCCACTCGGCCTATACAGTGAAGCCCAGGAACGGCCCGCTCAGAGAAACTTAATGCCAAACTCAATCTGATACGCTGAACTTAATCGCATGGCCAAGATTCGTCCAGACCAGAAACCAGCGAGTATAAAAGATCCAGCCAAAACCCTAGCCGGCTATCACTCTCTTTTCCTCTCCCCTGATTCCAGCCGCAGCTAGCAGACAGAGAGAGGACGGAGGTGTACGGCGTGGCGTGGCCAGTGCCGGCCGGCTTGCTAGGCGGTCTTGGCGAAGGCTGCAAACAGCCAGCGCGCGGCTCCTTCTAGTTGGCCGCGCCCGGTGCTCAAGAGCCCGGGCGGCGGCGACCCACCTTGAGCGGTCGCGACGGCGGCCCTTATCGATGGTGTAGCGTGGCCTCTTGATGCCGCGCGCAACGGCAGCGACGGCCCGCCCTTGCGCCATCGTGGAGGCGCCCGGCCCGAGTGCCGGGTACGAGCCATCCACGGGCGCCGTCGACGGCGGGCCCCGACCCCGAGGCGCACGTGCGTGTGGGGCTCTCGTGCCGGTGCTTTTGCACCAGTGGCGGCGGCGACCCGGCCAACCCGGTACGAGCCGCGCACTCCCACTGGTGAGAGGCCGCACCACGGCGGCGACCTGACCAAATTCAGGTACGTGCCACACGCACCGGCAGCGGCAACCCGGCCTAGAAACCGGATACGAACCACATAGGTGAGCCCATCTTAATCTGAATCTCAATCTTAGTGTTAGGGTTCTTGATTTGGGAAAATGGGGATTAATTGCGACTTTTCTCGGGTTTTGCCCAATCATCTCCTTCTAAATGCTGCTCGTTTTAATTCTGGTGAAGAAACACCCTTAATTGCAGAAAGTTAACTAATCCGAGACTAATTTGCTTAGATTGATTCTCAATCTGATACTGAACGTGATAAAACAGTTGAACCCTAACACCGTAATTACTCAAACTAATCATGAACGTAAACTCAGATTGAATCTAATTTCTTACTGACAACCTAAACTCTTAGGGCGGCAGATCAGATTGATCTTAAATAAAGCTTAATTACTCTTAACCTGACTTAACCGAAAATCTTATCTGATCTAATATAACAGAGGCATGAAACACGGAATTAACTCTGTCCTAGGATCATGTCAGGTCTAAGCAGGCTGCTGATACCGATTGTAGAAATAAACCTTAGTCTAAACAGGATCTTGATCTTAGCCTAAACATGATCACTAACACAACTTAATGCGGAATCTGATCTTAGATATTTACCAGAGTTTGTTGTTGCCATCTGTGTCGCTGGAGACATGAGTAGATGAGGTTGATTCACCACTTGAGAACTTGAACGCCCTCTGGTGGTGAAGAACGTGAATCGCCGGAGGTGTGGCGGCGTTCTGGATGCCGCCAAAATTACCTGTACGGGATGAACGTGGGAGACGACCTTCCTAACCCTCCAGCGCCTGATTGATCGGTTTGGGTGTTTGTCTCACGTGGAGATGAATATGTGGATAGGTGGAGGCACCAGGGGCGCCTCCTCTTATATAATGCGCTGTGGGCCAGGGGGCCGAAAACCCTAGACAATCTAAGGGCTGCCGCCGATCGCGGCAAATCTAATTAGTTGGATAT
This sequence comes from Chrysopogon serrulatus, assembly GCA_015844335.1. Taxonomy (NCBI): domain Eukaryota; kingdom Viridiplantae; phylum Streptophyta; class Magnoliopsida; order Poales; family Poaceae; genus Chrysopogon; species Chrysopogon serrulatus. The sequence continues at coordinate 19,758 of JADLZL010007846.1, forward strand.
ATGGCAGGTGGACCATAAATTAATTATTAATTAATTTCGTGATTAATCTCGGGATTAGCCGAGATCACATCCAACATCCCACACCGTGAAGGTGGTCAGCCACGTTCGTTCTTGGTTCTTGCATTGCACTACATTATCTCGATGATCCACCATGCCCATTGGCAAGGCAGCAACAATCAAACAGAGGCCTACTCTGTCTACCATATCATTGCGTTTTAATGGAACTTAAACCATAGACACCGAGTAACAGCAAAAAATAATGCCATGTCCTCATGTTAGGCAGGGGCCGGAAGTTGTCTTCTTTGGCTTTGTATCATGGGACTTGATGTATTGCTTTCGAGGTTCTAACAAAAACTTCCTTTATTTCTTTTAGGCGGAATAGCCAAATTCGTCCTTGAACTATCGCCGAAAGCTCAATTTCGTCCCTGAACTATGAAAACGGCCGTTCTCGTCCTCAAACTTTCGCAAGCGGCCCAATTTAGTCCCTGGTCCTACGTGGAGTGCCACGCTGGCTCGCCTCGTCATCGCTTAGTCAACTCTAGGGTTTCTATGTTTCGACGAGGACGCGGCCTTGCGACGGGCACACTCGGTGCCGCTGCCCCATCACCCTCGACAGTTGACATCATGCGTGAGCCCGTCGTCTTCGCCATGGAGAGCAGCAAGGTGAGCAAGGGCGAGCCGGCCAGGCGGTGGCCACGAACAAGGCGGATGCGCCAGAGGCGGCATGACGGCGTTGTTGGGTGGTCAGTGCGCTACTCTTGGCCACGGCCTTTACGCGTGCACCGCGAAGCACACACTGCTTATGGGCGCATGCAGAAAACACAAACATGCAAGCTAAATATAGCAAGGCTTATTCCAACATGTTCGTGGGGAGGCCGGTGCCGTGCCGCTGCTGGTGCCTTGCTCTACTCCGAGGACGCCGGGCTCCAGCTCAACACCATCACGGCGCTGCTCAACTCCTCCATCCTGGAGGCCAACAAGAAGTGCATCATGCACGCCGATGGTGCCCTGGAGACCGGTTGCGGACAACATGAGCTCCAGCCTCCAGCACGACGGGCGTGCCAAGGACAATGTGGTGGCGGCACGCCGCCGTGCTCAGCCTATACTAGCTAGGAGTTGATGAGCTGACTAGGCGATGACGAGGCGAACCAGCATGGCACATCAGGGACTAAATTGAGCCGTCTACGAAAGTTTGAGGACGAGAACGGCCATTTTCGTAGTTCAGGGACCAAAGTGAGCTTTCGACGATAGTTGAATGATGAATTTGGCTATTCCGCCTTTCTTTTTTAAAAAAAACCTCCGGTTCAAAATGCATGCCGTGTAGGAAATCAACAGTGTACGAGGTGAAGATACGAACCGTAAAACAACCATGTTAAAAGAACAAACTTTTCCTAGCGACATTTCCACTCCACGTCGCGGCGGCCGGCCTCGTGATCTGGGCTTTGGGCCTTGGGATTCTAAGGGCCTGTTTAGTTCCTCATTTTAACCCAAAAATTCTAGATTTTGGGCCAACATTCTGCAGAATGCAACTAAACACCATCCAGAATTTTTGGTAAAAAGCAGCCCATTCCCTATTCTGGATTTGGGACTCTGGAGGCCTGAAAGCCAGAAAGCGCCGAGCGGCCGAGCCCACTGAAAGCCATAAAGCGCCGCGAGCCCACTCTTCCTCATCCCGTCCTATCGTGCTAGCCCACGGCCGTGGCCCACCCCGTGCAGCCGCAAAGCTATTTTGGTTTGCCAGCAGCAGCAGGACGCAAAGCTATTTTGGTTTGCCGGACGCCCAACACTGCATGCAAGCGGTAAGCTCCCACCCAGGGTTCAAATCTTAGGTGCGACATATTATTCTAGATTTATTCCAGATTTTTCGGCGCTATGCATTAAGTGGTAGGCGACGTTCCCGTCGACAGCGAGGCGCCTGTGGTGACTTCGTGAACTTCAAGATCTGCCGGCTCAGTCATTCGAAGGTGCTCATAGGGGTAGGATTTGCGTACGTGTGTTCATAGGGATGAGTGTGCGTGCGTATTGAGCGTCTGCGTTGTACCGTGTAATCTCAAAAAAAAACACTGCATGCAAGCAAAGAAAAAGTCTATCTTTTGTTTGGCAAAAAATTTGTCATGCAACTAAACAGCCCTTGACAAATTTGGCATTCTATGTTTTTATATTCCTAAAATTCAGCATTTTGGATTTTGCATTCCAAAATGGAACTAAACACACCCTAACCCAACACTCTGGAACCGTGACGGAATTTTTCCTGCACTAGGATGGGCTGGGCTGGCATTCGTAATTGGCCTGGTCTACGATTCGGCCCGACGTATTTTTGCTTGTGGGAATAGTCACACACACATGGTGCCAGGGTCAGCTCGCTGACATGGACAGACACACCATCCATCCTGCAAGCCCAGCGGAGACTCCAGTCTAGGAAAACACCACCACCATTAATTAAGAATATAGCAGAAAAATTAATCGTTTGTAGGTTGCAGTCAGTATCGAGCCAGTAGCACGATCAGGTCTAATTCTCATATCATAAAAAGCTTTCTATCCTAACACAATGATACGCATGCGTAGTGAAAAAAAAAAAAAAAAAAAAAAAAAAAAAAGAAAGAGATACGCATGCGTATTCAGAGAAGGAAGAACCAGATAATTGCTCCAGAGTTTAGGATTCATTACAGGTTTCTGCAACATAACAAAAAGCTAATATGATTTAGACACTAGACCTACACATTACGCGAGTAGGGGATTGACCACATGGCCGACGAACAGCACCGCACCAGTCGTGTCTTCTCGGATCAAGAAGAGGAAAGGGTGATCCGCGATGAAAGAATCTGGCTGTCTTGTCTCAAGTGACATACCCCTCGTCACTATGGCAGATGCTGCTGCAGCCTCAGTTCCTTCCTCGTTAACTTCAACAAATGACTTGTGAAGAACGGACGAAACAGATAATTTAAGTGGCACGGGTGAATCAACAAACTCTGACAGATCCGCTTCTGGGCTAAACGGCAGCTGGAGCCCCAAACCTTTGAGCAACTCGGATGCTTCAAATCCAAAGGATATCTTGAACCTGGGGACTTTGATCTGCCCAACTGGAATCTTGCTGGTTGGGATATGCCTGTCCAGGAACTCAGGTTCAGAAGCCAACTTTTCAGGCAAGCTCCAGAGGCCACCTTCTGCTTCTGGAAGAAGTATGTACATGGAGAACTGCCTCTCCTTGTCACCACCTTGCTCATACGGAAGCTTGAGCACCTTGAGGTCTTCGTAAGATGCCATATATTGGTCGTCTCTGCTGGACATGAAAGGTGCTTCAACTGAAGTCCCGTTAAGAAGGTGGAACTCAGCGACTCTTGTTTCAGATGCATCGAACTTGTTAGCCCAAGCTCCTTTGAAATAGAGTGCATTGCCAAGAACCAGCTCAGTGGATTCATCAACAGAGCCTGGTGGCAGAAGCTCTTTGATTGTACCTGAGGTGACTTCCTCTACCCATGTGTTCACTTGACCAGCAACTTCTGCAGCCTGACAATAAAGAAGACAACATATATGCAAATAAGTCATAATAGAAGAGCTTGATTGGAGCAGTGAACAGATAACATTGTGTAAAGAACTGCTAATTTGCTACCAAACCTAAACGTACTGGAAACTATTTCTTACATATGAAACAGTCTTTAGATGGTGACAATGGCATCAAGCATTAGTGTGATTTTTATAAAGCATTTGATTCATTTGGGAATGAGTTTATATGTAACTAGAGGCTGTTTGCATGAATGCCATTTAAATAGTGATGCACAGATTGATGTACATGTATGTAGTATTTGTCCAGCCCACAGCGAAACCAGACAAAAAGGGTGATTTACTCTAATAATGTGCACCGACAAGCGACAAGTAAGTGCACGCACTGCTATGATCCAAATAAAGAGCTGAATTTATAAATTATCACCAGACTCCCAGGCTTTGAAAAAGCAAGGTTTGACACAATGTGAACCACTCAATACTACAAAATTGGAGGTTGCACACAACTGCAAATTAACTCCTATATAAAAAAGCAGTAAATCGGTAATGCGCTGTGCCGACAAGGGATTTCGAACCCGTACATTGTACTGATTAAGATTAACAGATGAATATTAGACACATAATAAATCCAAATATCAAGCATTAGTGTGATTTCATAAAGCATTTGATTCATTTGGGAAGGGAATTTATATGCAACCTAGTAGTATTCGTTCAGTTCACAGCAAAACCATACTTACTAGACAAAATGGTGATTTATTCTAATAATGTGCACCCACAAGTAAGTGCACGCAATGCTATAATCCAAATAAAGAGTTGAATTTTTAAATTATGACCAGACTCCCAGGCTTAAAAAAAACAAGGTTTGACACAATGTGAACCACTTAATACTACAAAATTGAAAAGGTTGCACACAATTGCAAATTAAATCCTATATAAAAAGGCACTAAATCCGTAATGCACTTGTAACAAGGGATTTTGAACCCGTAGATTGTACTGATTTAAGATTTGTTACAGATGAATTCTAGTCACCTAACAAGTCCAAATAGCAAATTCCAAAGCAACAAACAGCTTCTGTGGACTAACAAATTGCAAAGGAACACTAGCTCACAACTGGGGCTGGAGGGGATGTATCGCCCCACAACAAATAGAACAATGGAGATTAAAGGGGAAGAGGATCATATCAGACCTTGTTCTGGAAGTCGACGGAGTGGGTGTGGGCCTTGTACTTGCCCACGGCGAGCTCCTGGAAGGCCGGCTTGAGCTTCAACGACGCGTCCGCGAAGACGGCGTCGGCGAAGGCGATCCGCGGGCCGCCCGCCTCGGACCCGTCGGCCATCACCACCCGCGCCACCTTCTCGGCGAGCGCGTGCAGGCTGTCGGCCGCGTCCGGCCCATGGCGCCCGCCGAGCAGCGCGGCCAGCAGCTGGTCGCGCGTGGCGCCGGCCGAGCCCGCGGCGAGGAGGCTGAGCGCGACGTGGAGCGACAGCGGGGAGAAGGCGGCGTTGGTGGTGGTGCTGCTGCTGACAGCAGGGGCGGCGGGAGAGGAGAAGGCGGCGGCGAGGCAGAGCGCGAAGCGGGTCTGCTGCGCGATGGAGACGAGCGCGGCGGCGGTGGCGCCCATGGTCGGTCGGTCGGTCGGCGGCGATCAGATCCGGTGGGACGGAGTAGCAATGATTCCTGGGACTTGGGTGTTGTTCCTTCTCATCTCAGCTCATCTCGTATATATTAGCAGCAGAGGAGTCACTTCTTTTTGGTAATCTAAGAGCAAACGGGCTTGGTCCGGCCAAGGTTCACAGTTCCTTCCTTCTTTTCCCCTCAGCTGAAAGGAAAGTCGAGACTCGAGAGGGGTGCCGTGCAATTTCCAAAAGTTCCAAGGCGTTTTCAGTTTTTTTTATTACTGCAAGAAAAACGCGTTACAGTCGATCGGCCGGGCATGTATGCTTGCTTAGCCACAAAGCAAGAGGTACAAATACTAGTAGTACTCCTCTACTATGGGGAATTTCATCTAGGAAGATTTTTAAACCGTGGAAATTTCACTCTGCCTTTTTATCCATCTATTTTCTGTCTGCCAATATGTGATCGGGCCAAGTTACGTGAGGTCGTTAAGGAAAAAATTAAGGCAACGTATTAAGTACGGCCAACTTGGCATGTGAAGCAGGTCCGCATCCGAGCCAGCCTTCGTTGCGGCCGTCAACACAGGTGGGCCGGCCCAAATAACAAACTTTTTCATGCAACCCACTCCAATACAAAAATGTTGAGGCCGTTTAAGGGAAGAGGATGAGAAAAAGGAAAAAAAAAGAGAAAGGATTCAAGATGCAAAAGTGCATGAGAAAGAAAAGATGTAAAGATCTAAATTGAATTCGAAAAAGTCAGAAATTCCTTAAGTAAAAGTTCAGCTCAAGTTGGGCCTCCAACTCGGCTGGAATCCGTCTAATTGGCCTCTTGCGCCCGTGGAGTGGGTTGAGCCATTGTTAGGCTCTTTTTTTCATTTTTTTTTTAAAATCAACAAACTTGCAAATTATGTGAAAATTATAGAAATAGAAAAATAGAAAAAAAAATTTTGAACTGCTCTTTACTAGATTTATAGGCTAGAACAAAATATTTGATGTACTTTTACATCTATGTTTTTTTTTCGCAAACTGATGAGGATGTTTCTTTAGTCCTTAACTTTTATGGTAATCTTATATTAATATGGAGAATATTTGGTAAAAATATGTTTGAGGAAAAATAAATCTTTTTCTAGCAACACGGGTATTTTCCTGTCATTGCTAGAGCACAACAACATAGTGAAAAATAATGTGCATGTAACTACTACTACTATTTGCTCCAACCATTTCAAATTTTAGTTCACTTTGACTTTTTCGGTTCATCCAGTTTGCTATGTACCTAGATAAATAATATGTCTAAATGCATAGCAAAATTGATGAATTAAAAACGACAAAATGAACTACAATTTGAAATAGAGGAAGTAGAAGACTTGCGCACTCAATCGCAAATGAAAACAACTCTTACAATTATCTTAAGTCAATCTATTTAAGTTTTGACCATATTTCTAGAAAAAGAGTACTAAGATTACTGTGACACGTAGTTTTGGAATGGAGAGGAACACGTACTCCGAATTTGAACTTTACGGAGGAAGGTGAGGTGATCATTTGAGTTAAATCAAATTTATTGGTATAGAGATAATTGTTTCTTTTCTCCTGTTGCAACGCACGGGCACCTTTGCTAGTTTCTGAGCTAAAAAGGAAATGTCTATTGTCAAGGGCGGAAGCTACTAATGTGTGTTCTATTATAAACCATGGATTACCTTTCTTCATACTTATCGATTTTGTCTTATTTCTACTATATTTATCTATATATATCATATCTCAATTTTTACCATATATAAATTTCCGGCACCTATAATCATATTGTGTGTACTTTCCCTCCTTACCTTAGGGGTCTAGAAATGTGCTGGCCCGCCCCTGCTGATGTCTTCTAGTGCTCTTTCTATGTTTTATTTCATATAGTCACTTATGAGTTTTAAAAACGTTAACAAATACTAGCAAACATATCCGTGCGTTACAACAGAACACATAAAGACATAGTGTTTCCGCGACGACATCTAACATATAAGAAAGGTTGGAAATAGCATGGCAATGTATAATTAATCTTGTATCCAACTAAAGTATAAAAATATTTGCTTGTATGTATATATATTTTTAATTTTACTTTTTATGATATCCATACTTTGGTGTTTGTTAAATATCAAGTTCCATAATTTTTTTTGAAGATGCATCAAAATATGTAACTCTTGTGAGTGTCAAGTCAGCAGTCAGTTATCAACATGTCGAGGGCGATTATGTCAGATAATTATTTAATGATAAAAGAGCTCTCTCTATTTTCACATCGTTTCATTGTTGGAGATTTCTAATGGTGCATTTACAAGAAGCACATTTATTTTACGATAATCATGACATTCAATAGTTTAAGTTAATGTTGGCAAACTACTAAGTTTGTATCAAATTAGCCTATTAAGTTATGTGGGACATCACTTTTGTATATGGGGATGCTGTCAAGGTATGTCCCACAAATGAGTAGTGCTGGTGTGGATCAGGTGGACCAATGATCATAGCTCCTTGCAACCGTTGGGACTGTAGCGAGACTGCAATACTCCCTCCGTATCATAAATAATTGCACATTTTGACTTTTATATTTCTTATTTGACTGTTCGTCTTATTTAAAATTTTATGCAAATCATAAAATAAATAAATTGTTATGAAATTATCACTAATGATAAAATAAGTCATAACAAAACGAATAATATTTATTAAAACTTTTTGAATAAGACGAACGGTCAAACAGGTTAGGTAGAAGTTAAAAATGTGCAATTATTTGTGATACGGAGGGAGTAGTCGCTACCCACGCCTTATACACGACACATAGTCGATGCGATAGCTCAGATGTCACGTCGTGGCATGCGGGTTGTGTTTGCTCGGCTGGGCAGGAGGACGGCTTGATCTAGTTACACGATGGCCCAGCTCCATCCACTGCGTAATCGAGAGCAATCACCAAGGCAAGAGGTTCATATGGTTTGACTTTGTATTTTTTTTAGATTACGGTTTGACTTTGTCTTTGACCATGTCAACAATCTCGAGATGTGTTGTCATGGTCCTTTGTAGATGTTCATAGAACTAGAGTTTGCGTACATATGTTCATGGGGTAAGTGTGCGTGCATGTTGAACGTCTACCAGTATTGTGTAATTAAAAAACTTAGTTTGCTCTTAGAGATCAAATGTGTACTCGGAAAGGGAAAAATTATAATAAGTAAACACAAACGGGATTCCATGTGTATTCGTAAAGGAAAAAAATTAACAAGAAAACAAAATAGATACGCATCCAGAGAGCTCCCATGGGACATCCACTATCGGCCGGATCTCTGATCCTATGGACGGGAGTTTTTGCCAACTGGTTTCTATTTTATTTATTGGCTTTTTCTTCGTTATAGTTATTAATGTTCGTGTATTACGTTCTAAATAAATGTGTGATCGTGTCAATTTATTTCTTGTATACATGAGTACATCGCTTTGGAAGATTCTGCGTGTACTCGAAAAGGAAATATATTTTTTTTAGAAAAGAAAAGGATCTCCGAAGATTTTAATATAATTGGGCTTTTGAATTTAAAATTGTGAAGCCCACAATAAATGTTAGTACAACAAAATACTAGCTGTGTATGGGGAACTTACAAAAAATTACCCTAAAAAAAACTTACAAAAGATTTAACTTAACTTAAATAATAGACTATTGTATATGCATGTCGTCAATTTAATACGGAGTAACAAGCTAGAAAAAAAAAAAAGATAATAGATTGATCGTGAACAGATTTTTTTGAATGGAGCATATATTATTATTATTATTATTATTTTATTATTATTATTATTATTATTATTATTATTATTATTATATTATCATCATCATCATCATCATCATCATCATCATCAAATATAAGTTATTGTGGCTCAAAAAACCGATTGGCCTACTAAATTTTTATCATACATAAATTTTTGTCCAACCGAATCATATTGTGTGTACTTTTTCTGTCATCCAATGGTAGGTTGGGCCCTCCTTACGTTGGGGGTCTGAGATTGTGTGTACTTTTTCGGGGGAGATTGTTGGGTTTAGTCCCACATCGGTAATTGATGGGGGAGGAGCACAACATATAAGGCGGGGGCAACCCTCACCTATCAGGCTAGTCTTTTGGGTTGAGTTAGGCCTAAGGCTGAATATGTTGTGGGCTCCAGTGGACTAGGGCCCGAAGGGCCGTCGGCTCGTGGACGCGCGAGCCGGGCCAGATTCCGCTGCGCATTCTAACAAGTGGTATCAGAGCCCATGGTCGGAAAAACCTGGAAAATCTCCCGGGTCACATGGTGACGGGGGAGCCCGTTAACGTCTCGGAGGGCACACGGATACACGGGATTGTGTGTGTGATAGGAGCGTTGTACTCGGGGGCCTGGAAAAACGTCTTCTGGAGATCGCACGGGGTTGTGTGATGCGAAGAGTTGGGCCCAATGTGTGACGGGGGAGATTGTTGGGCTTAGTCCCACATCGGTAATTGATGGGGGAGGAGCACAACATATAAGGCGGGGGCAATCCTCACCTATCAGGCTAGTCTTTTGGGTTGAGTTAGGCCTAAGGCCAAATATGTTGTAGGCTCCGGTGGACCTGGGCCTGAGGGGTTGTCGGCTCGTGGACGCGCGAGCCGGGCCGGATTCCGCTGCGCACTCTAACACCCTCCTTATGTTGGGGGTCTAGGAATGTGATGGCCAGCCTCTAAAGAGAGCTTAGTCCTGCTCGTGCTATTAAAAGAGGCCCGACACTGAAGATTTTAGTTCATCTACTCATGAAGAATTTCATTTCATCTACTCATGGAGAATTTCATTTCATCTAGTAAAGATTTTAGTTCCTTTGACTTAATGTTGATGTTGTGTATTAGAAGATAGAAAGTTTTTATAATACATACGTACAAGAGAGCTTAGTCCTGATGGTGCTATTAAAAGAGGCCTGACACTGAAGCCCGACACACGATCGTCCTGATCGTGTTTAAGATCTTGTACCCAACCTAGAAAATCTTGTAAAACTTTCTTCTACTTAAATATAAAGATGCGCAACCTGAGTGCAACCTAGATGAACGATAAATTCTGCTGCAACAAGAAATAAAGACAAAGGAACTTCATTTGGTTGAAATCGTTATCTTTAGAGATCATTGAAAGTTGTCCATTACCCACAATCATGAGGACACCGGAGGTTGGACCACCAGAGAGCGCCGGAGGGCTGACACTGCCGTTGCCACCGTCACCACCACACCAACGATGGAATGGAAGGGAATCGGGCAACGGAGATCGACCCGTAGCCGTAGTACCATGCCTGCGCGCTGGGCTGGGCTGGCCACTAATGATGACGGTGACGAAGCCTCCTCCTCGGCGGTGGGCAGGAGCTGGCTGAGGAAGAGGAAGGTCTCTGCGATGACCCACAGTGCCCACTGCACTCTACTCTGGCACGTCGTGAGCCAGGCACGTCTTGAGGGGTGGCTCTCCCTGCCTGCCTGCTGTGTCCCGTGTCCATGCTATTGCTGTGTCCCGTGTCCGTAGGGATGCATGCAACGGATTCACTTTTATATTTTGGACGACTGCCACAAGCTGCGTCCGGTGGCCACTCACACCACATGCTGTTCAGTTCCTTTGGAGCAGCCATCATCACCAGCTAGGCGATCGAGTAGCCAAGGCAAGCGAGAGCGCCTGCAGACCATCACGAACCAGTGCAGTGACCAAAGTGCTCGATCCGTTGTGTACTTGCCGTCCACTGTAGATGGGTGGTGGGTGGTGTCTGCACCACAACGGATCGGACCGCAATGTGTCAAATATACAGGTAAAATGAACAAATTAAAGTTGGCTTAGAAGGCACTGAATTAACTATAGTCGATCGTGATCGTGTTATACAAGACTGAGACACCGGCACTAAGTGCAACCTAGATGAACGATAAATCTTGCTGCTATATCTAAAAACAAGAAATAAATACAAAGGCACTGCATTTTGGTTGAAATCGTTTTCTTTAGAGATCATTGAAAGTCGTCCATTACGCACAATCATGAGTAGCTGGATCGCAGAAACACCGTACCCACGATTTTCTAGTGATCGAGCACACACCAGAGGTTGGACTAGGAGCGCCGGAGGCTGACACCGCCGTTGCAGCGGTCACCACCACCAACGATGGAAGGGAATCGGACAACGGACATGGCAGAAGACCGATCATTTTACATGCCTTTCCTTCCATCGCAGGCCCGTAGTACCATGCCTGCGCGCTGGGCTGGCCTGGCCTGGCAACGTACTCTACCTGTACATGATCATGATCTTATTCTTATTGTCCAACGTCGTCCGCAAAGGCTCTCCCTGCCTGGTGCATCCGTAGGGATGCATGCAAGGGGATTCGATTTCATATTTTTGGACGCCTGCCTGCCTGCCACAAGCTCCGTCCACCGGCCACTCACATCACATGTTGTTCAGTTCCTTTGAAAGCGATCGAGTATTCATTTTTTTTTAAAAAAAAAGCGATCGAGTAGCCAAGGCATATTGTGAGAGCCTGCAGACGGATCACGAACCAGTGCAGTGACCAAGTGGTCGATCCGTTGTGTACTTGCAGGCTACTACTAGACGGGTGGGGTGGGTGTCTGCAGGACAGGGACCTGTTTTTTGCAGCTAGGCTGCAAGTACACAACGACCTTTGAACTAGGCGCGTAGCAGGTAGCAGGCGATCGAGCCCTGCGTCCGAGATTGCATCGCATCGCATCCCTGCTGCACCACAACGGACGGATCGGACAGCGCGCAATATGTGAAAAGATACAGGTAACTAGAGTAGGGATAGTGATAGAAATGAAAGCGTCCAATCATAAAAAATGAACAAATTAAAAAGTTGGCTTACAAGACTATTAACTAGAGTAGTCGATCGTGGCGGGGTTACTCGATCGTGTTATACAAGACTGAGAGAAACACAGACAGGTTTGTATCAAACATAAACCCCATATATACCATGCAGCAACCATCATGCATGCTCAAGCAGCAGCAACCATGCATGTTTTCTGCAGCACGCGGTTAAATTCCATCTTATGATATGCATGTGTACAGTATGCAACAAACAAATGGCCATGGATCCTTATATGTTTAGTGGTAAACTGCAATTGATAATGGGGTGCAGATGATTTCATTTTCCCCCAAGGATCGATCAGCGCACAGCACATTAATTAAATCAAAACGTTTTGTCCAGACAATGGAGTGGAATGGGAATAATGGATGAAAGCATGCAATGCTCAAGAGCGCTGACAGCAGGGACGGCAATCTAATCTGACTGCCCGAGACGCCAAGGCCAGGCAGCGCGCTCCACCGATCGAGCGTGTCGAGCAGGAGGCCGCGGGCGGCCCTCAACGGTGGATGTGCCCCCGTACGTACAGGAACCTGGGTTCAGGTGCATGTGTACCCGTCCCGTGTGCCACCCATTGAGCACTGCTGGACGTTATACGTTTTATGCTTCTTTGCTTGTCGATCCATCCATCGTATGCCCACTGCTGATCCCATGTACGTAGCCTGAACATGCATGACGGTAGCCACGCCGTCCGATCCTGCACTTGCTGCTGGTCAAACCATCCATCCCGTGAAAAAAAAAGAGCAGCAGGGGGAATATATCCTAAAACGACATGCTTTCTGATACTTATATAATTACCAAGCACTGAACCGGCAACAACGTCTCTGTCAAACCATCCACTGAACCGGCAACCACGTACCATCCATCGTCTCGATCGTGATCGTTCGTATCTCTCTGAAACGAGCATATCGGTAGATCAAGCACCGTACCGTACCATAGCAGGGATGGAAACGAAAAACAGAGAGCAAAAAGCCATCATGCGTGGTGAGGTCGAGGTCGATATATAGGGCAGCCCAGAGCCAGGGGGTGGCACAACAACACAACACACTCGTCTCTCCTCTCCTCTTTGCGATCGAGCAGTTCCATTCCACCAGAGCAGCAAACACTCCACGACACACAGCAGATCGAGTGTGAAAGCCAGCAGCAGAGCTCTGCTCTGCGTGCCGCCGGGAAGCATGGCGAGCACGTCGACGACGCTTGCGCTGGCCGTGGCGCTGGCCCTGGCGCTGCCGCTGGCGGCCACCGGCGCCGAGCTGTTCACGGCGGAGGACATGGAGTCTGACGAGTCCATGTGGGCCCTGTACGAGCGCTGGGGGAAGCGCTACGGCGTGGCGCGCGAGCCCGCCGAGAAGGTCCGCCGCTTCGCCATCTTCAAGGAGACGGCGCGCCACGTGTACGCCGGCCACCCCGGCAACAGCCACTACGTCCTCGGGCTCAACGTGTTCGCCGACATGGCGGACGACGAGTTCCGTGACGACTACGCCTGCAACATGCCCGGCGACGGCGGCGGCGGCCAGCGCCACTTCAGCACCGCCGACGGCGCCAAGGGCCCCAGCGGCCACGTCATCAACACCGCCGGCGCTGCTGGTGCAGGGCCAGCTGCTGGGCACACGGCCGAGGTCACCAAGGGCCCCAGCGGCCAGCAGGTATACATACATGTTCTCTACTCTATACTTGTATTTTGCTGCTGGTTGCCAACTTGCGTTATCTTTCTTTCTTGAAACGTTCCAAATTTGAAACTGATCTTATTTATTTTGTGAAGAGCAGCCACCATTGTGTCTGATATTACAACATTTATCAACTGTCATTGTTGTTAATTTAAGAAATCCTAGCTAGACAAAGATCTGCAAAAATTAAACATCCTATACTGTTGTCTTTTTTGTTTGTTAATTTATTTATTGAACACAAAATCCCTGGAAGAACTCCAGTTTCATAAAAAGAAAAACAAATAGACATATCATATATTATTCTATTGATGTCTGGACTAGATAGCTTTTCCTGGGCTCAAACCAAATAGGCCCTCAACAGCCCATCACCAGCTCTGCCCAATACATATTTCAGCACAAATTCCCCAAATCAGTTACTACTTACTTACTGTTAACAATAATTGTTAAATGCTTCTCGTCTATTATGAATGTAATAATAAGAACATGTGCTAAGTCGCCAGTTGACACATTTTTGGCCGAGTATGTAGTCGAGTATTTGACTTTTAGCTGAAAACCCCATATGCTGGAAACCAATCCCCAACAATGTGAAAAATGCTAGATCAACAGTAATCTTCAGATGAATTCTTGATTTATCATACAAATTCCTGATATATATGAGGTAAAGCTTGGATCTGGAGTTATACCCAAGACTAATTCTACTATTCTATCCCTGCTTTCCCATTTGGTTTCAGGTCGGGGCAGGACCGGAACGAAAGGAGGCACTGCCAGATAGCGTCGACTGGCGCGCAGCCGACTGCAAGGGCCATCCCTGCATAACCAGGGTGAAAGATCAAGGCCACTGTGGCTGTTGCTGGGCCATGTCAGCCACCGCGGCCCTGGAGAGCCTGTTCGCCATCGAGGGCTACGACGGTTTTGGGAACGACGGTCTGGTGGACCTGTCCGTCCAGCAGCTCGTGGACTGCGACACTGCGAGCAACCTTGGATGCAAGGGCGGATTCGCCTTCAAGGCCTTCGATTACATCGTCGGCAATGGCGGCCTGGCTACTGAGGCAGCATACCCCTACAGCGGATGGCAGAGCACATGCCAGCCGGCCGCCGATTACCCCATCGTATCCATGGGCGGCTTCAACAGGATCACGCCCTTCTACGAGTTCGACCTCATGTCTGCAGTCGAGTCGCAGCCTGTCGTCGTTGCCATCGACGGCTCCGACGTTTCCTTCAAGCACTACCCAGGCGGGATCTATCAAGGTCCTTGCGGGCATTCTTTGGACCATGAAGTGCTTCTGGTTGGGTATGGTACTGAAGGAGACATGGACTTTTGGATTATCAAAAATTCCTATGGGGAGGGCTGGGGAGAGGATGGGTATATGCGCATGCAGCGTAACATCCAGCGCGATACAGAAGAGACCGTCGGTCTCTGTGGCATCCTGATCGACGCCATATACCCATACATGGAGCGGACCCAGCTCCCACCATGAGTGTGATGTCTCTCCTAAGTCTCCTGCAGCTGCTTCCCGCCCTTATGGCGTTCCCGCCCTTACGGCGTTCCTTTCATATCCAAGCTGCAGCTGCTTGCCGCCCTTATGGCGTTCCTTTCATGTGGTCGTGTCGGAGTTTCGGGTGGCTCCAGTGCTTGTTCACCCCCTACCAGCTTTTTACCTTTGTGTGTGTGTGATGTCCTCAGGGAGGAGACCCTTGTAACCTGCTACCATGTTTGTGCCATCAATGGAGTATTGTTAAGCTATTTTTATTTGCCCAGTGATTAAATTTATGCATGCTTTACTTCTGCTGCAATCTAGATAGATAATATGTACAGAATTTCAATATCACTAGTACATCTCTAATTGCTGGATTTGCTAGTTCAGTGGAGTAGGGAAACTGTAGGTACAGCCTGGTTCTTGTGTTGTTTCTCACAATACCTGGAAGCAGCAGTTGAGTTCAGAAAAGGAGCAGCAAATAGATTGGCTTATGCCAGTAAATTTCGGTTAGATTTGGTTTGCTGTTAGCTTCTTGTATTGATACTGAATCTCCAATGTTCACTAGCAGTACAGCTTCATCTTCAGTGAAATTTCTTCAGGCTTAGTTTTTCCTTATTTCTTCAGTTTAGTTCTAGTATAATTCTTCTGTAGTCTGAAGTTTGCTTCTGTGCTTTCAGTTTCACAGCAACTTGGCACTCTACCGGTGCTTGTTCTGTTTCTTTGCTCTGTCTTCAGTTCAGTCCTCGTTTCTCTTTTTGCGTCGACAGAAGCTGCTTCACAATCAGCAGGTTGTCCAATTGCAAGTCGTTGGTGCAGCAGCATGTCTGAACTCTTAAATTTGTATACCTCTCAGACAATTCTCTCTTCCTTTACCTGTAAGATCTTCAGTCTTCATTGATAATGTAGCCTTTATTGCTCTGTTTTTCGCGTTGATAAAGATCAACATCGGGTTGGAGGCTTAAGTAACCATCCAATTTGGTTACAAATATATTGCTGCTGTGTGTGTGTGTTGTTGAAGTTAAGATGACTTCCCCACACTAAACCCTTCTACTAGTTAGTACTGTTTGGTTGTTCTGAGGTTCATTAATTATCTCCTCGTATCTTTTTTTTCCTTATAAATCTGAAAAACTAATATACCGGGTTACTGGTTTTCAAATTCTAAGCTGACAGCCTACAAACATAAGAAACAAATGTTAAGGCAGAGATAGGAAACCAGTATTGAATTCATACAATTGCAATTTCCAAGATGTTGCTAGTCAGCTACGACTGTGAGAGCTAAATTGTGGTTCCAACCCTGAAATGGCAGGGTGCCAGCTTGTTTCGTAAGAATTCTACTGCTATTTGCTAGTATTCCTTTTTTTAACGAACCTTGTTAGTAGTTTTTATACATAGGAGTATTTAATTTAGATTTCCCAGTAGAGTATCGATTTCGAAGTGATCTGAGCTGGTTTTAACTATGCAAATTTCTAGTCGCAGACATGCAGAACCAGCTGGTCTGCACCTCCAGCAAGCGTCTTCTTCAGTACTGCAGGGTAGCCACAGGAGAAATAGTCAACAAATTAGCCTGCTTAGTGAACAAATAGCTGTTTAGTTAACAAAGACCAATTATATTACACAAGGAAGTGATAGATTTTGTATGCCTATTTGTTTACCTATGGTCAGTCTGGTACATGTTTGGAGCACCAATTATGCATGGTCATTATTATGTAATATATATATTGCGACGAATTTTTAAATGGGCGCCCACAATATGAGCTTTGACTGTAATGTTGGGTCTTAATGATGGAGAAGTGCTACAGGAGAAAATGCAAGTACAGGTCTCTGTGTGATGCGGTGGAACAACAATATCGCTACAAAACTTTGTGCTGAAGAAGACCCAGGATGAGTGAGAGCAAACGCCCTGATTTTTTTTTTTTTAGAAAGGCGCAAGAGATTTGCCACAATTTTATTAGACGAGGACGAGAGCCCTGATTTTGCAACATGTTAAGGCACTTGAACTGAACCAAACAAGCAGTTAGTAAGTCAACAACTTATGCAAATCTCCATTCTAACATCCAATGTTCTATGTACACTTGCTACATTACATCCATCCATCCATCCATCCATCCAATAGGTGTTTGCAGTTACAAGTCAAGTTGCCCAATCAATACTAAGAATGATGAATCGAGCTATCTAATCAATCTTATGATCCCGACGCATCAGAAAATCAAATTCCAATAAAGGAGACCCCCATTCATCAGCATCTGCAGTCAGCAAAGCACTCGACATCCATCAGTTCAGCTTGTAAGCCCAGCTGTGGTCCTTCAGGTAGGCCTGCACTGCTTCCTTGATGGCTAGATTTGGTACCAGCTGATGCTCTTTCAAAGGCTCTCGCGTCACCGGGTCAAAATTGCCAACCTGAAACAGCAAGGCAATGATTAGGTTAGGCTAATGGTAACCACATTTGCCATAGTGTAAATACAAAATGTAAACAAAGTTCACAAGTTAGCGAAAGGGCACACCTTGTGGAGATGTTCAACAAGTGTAGCCCTCTCATATGTCACACCACTGGGTGTGATCACTGGATCTCGGAAAATCTCAAAAGTTATCTGACAGCAAAGGTAATCAGGCACCTAGGGATTCAGCATGGCAGCAGCAGTTTCAGATCACAGTTATAGAAACCATGGCCTTGTTTAGTTCCCAAGTTGGGATGCCCAACTTGGGACACTTGATGTCCCCTCGCACTGTAGCGATTTCGTTTGTATTTGGTAAAAATTATCCAAACTTTGACTAATTAGACTCAAAATGTTCATCTCGCAAAGTACAACAAAACTGTGCAATTAGTTTTTGATTTCATCTATATTTAGTACTCCATGCATGTGCCGGCATTTTGATGTGATGGGGAATCTTCTTTTTGCATAGTGGAATTTGGGGATGAATTCAAGGAACTAAACAAGGCCCATAAAGGGTTAACAAAAAGAAGTTTATTCTGAGCATTGCTCATACATCTGCTGGTGTGTCGGCAATTGATGCTTGGCTGAAGACCTTCGATAGCAGTTTGATTTGCTCTGAGTACTCATTACTTGACCCATTGGAGTCTTCCTCAAGTGTACCAGTAAGAAAGTGATGCTCCTGCAGAGCACTTTCACAAGCTTCCCTGCATGTTCATGGGATACGCTTCTGTTAAGAGACTTAGCAACCGGAAACTTCAACTGATCAGCCATATCAACATAACCACTTCTTTATGTAAAGCAAAATGATAGTGATATGTTGTTTTAGGTTTAATATCTAACATACTTCAGACTTTGCATCCTCCATAGTCGTTCGGTGGAATGTTTCTCCCAATCTAAGTATTTTGCCTTTGCAAGGACCTGCCAAATGTCCTCGGCCATTTCATGCGTTGAATTCGCGGACTTCAATAGAAATAGAGCCTGTTTCCCATGGTTAGAAAGGCAAGACCTTAGAAATAATGTGACAAGACAGGACATCAGTATCCAGAGTCAAACAAGATACTAAACAAGGGTGTCAATACATAGTTATAGTGTATCATGACCCAGCTAGCCACCCTTAGCAAAGGAACCAGGTATTCTCGTAGCCTTAGCATGTTACCAGTTAGTAGTATTATGTTGTTACAGGCTTACAGCTCCTGACTCAGTGGCAATTCACAGTTTGCAGGGAGAGGCACTCAGGACTATACTAATTTTTACACATACCTTACATCACAGTGCTTCTACTGCTCAAAAGTAAAGTACCAACAAGGAATATCAAGATAATGTTTGTGATATAAATAACAAGTGAGTGCTATTGACCAATGCAATTTGCTCTGAAAGTTTGAGTAAATGAAAATAGGTATAGCTATGCCAGAATTGCATTATAAGGTGAAGAAAACAACTTAAGATTAATAAGGTAAGTACAACTTAGATGCATGAAACAACCACATGTTTGCCCAAGTCTAAGTTAATTAACTCTTATAGTAGTTATTATTGCTCAAAGGTCAGCGCCATCTCACATCTGATATGGTAGTATTTTTTATGTTATATTATTTATCATAAATGGAAGTTAGTGCATCTAGTTGGTGTCTCAGGGGCAAGATGTAATCATGGCAAGACAGGCAAAAATGGCTCCATATTTCAGGTGCAGATTGGATGACATGTCCAGAAGAAAATGCAGCCTGGCAATTTAACAAACTTGGGGCACACACGATTTGAACACAACACAGGTGAATCAAAATATATTCCTACACAAGGAAACTCCTTGAGAAATCGCATCAAGCATGCAAGGGACAAACATATGAGTAACCTTTTCGAATTCCTTGATAGCAAGCGCAGATTCTTCCTTGTTGAGCAGTGCACACCCCAGCAGATAGTGCGCCTACATCACACAAAGAAGAGAGTAATCACGTGTTGTTTACTTTTGTGTCTTTATTATTGCCAAACTGTTATTTAAGGATAGTGATTACATAATATATAGAGGCAGTTGAAGTTGGCACATTAGTTTTGAGAGGAAAAGAAGAAATAAAAATGTGACCTTGACTAAAGTGTGATCAAGCGCGAGAGCCCTCCTGCTGTCCTCTTCGACTTTTGCCCACTCCCTGTGCCAGTGAGCACAAAGATTATTTATTTAAGACGATTTCTTTCTTGCCAAACCAAAGAAGGGAGGTAGCAAACAGTAAACTCACTCACCTGCGCTTGAAATGGCATAGGGCCCGATTCATCCAGTAGACGGCGACGTCGGGGCAGAGCGCAATTGCCTGGCGAGGAAACACAGATTAATTAAGGGTAAGAAGAAATATCTTTGGGAATCGCTCCCCGCAGCACAGAACACAGGAATTGTGTGCATTTGCAGGGGATCTCTGAGACGCGTGAATCTTATCATGGTGGAGCGCATTCTGAAATTGGAAGGAATCTCTGAGACAAAGAGTGGAGGGCACGGGGGAATTTGGGGGGAGGTCAGGGAGCTGTCTTGCCTCGGTGTAGCAGTCGATGGCGGCGCCGAGGCGGGCCTTCTTGAAGCAGGTGTTACCCTCGATCCGGCGGAGCTCCGCCTGGCGAGCCACGCCGCCCCCGCCCGCCGTCGCCATGGCTGGAGCCCCGCGCCCCGGACACAGACAGCAGCGGCAGGGAAGAGAAGGGGAGTGCCTTCAAACAAGGAAAGATGTGGTGTTGGTTGTTGAGTTCAAAATCCATATAGTACTCCGCTAAAGTGGTAACTAACTTTTTTAAGTACTCATTTTGTTCAAAAGGAAAAAAAAACTCAAAACCATTTTTAAATTTAACTCTACTATATAAAAAAATACTAGCAACATTTATAATACCAACAGATAAGTATTATTAGAATAATTGTAGAATATTTTTTAAAAGTAAATCTGTTTGCTAAACCAAAAACAATAGTGAATCTATTTGGAGGCATAAATATTGACATTAATATTTTTCTATTAATTTAGTATGATTTCAGTTCAAATCTAGAATTACATTCTTTTTGGACAATGATTGTGGATTTAAGGACGGCAACCATTATTTATTGAATAGTTTTAACCATGTACTTGTGATTTAAGTATTATTACTTCAATTCAATCTATAGTTTCATATATAAAGAATCAAGACGTTTATGAAAACACAAAACCAAACCAAACTATCGCCAAACGTGATCAGACATTCAAATCTTTAGGGACTGTCTTTGCTCAAGGGCAAAATATTGCAGGCATGGTACTTGGTCATATGCTTGTGGCAAAAATGTGGCAGTTGACATCCACGTCGGCTACCAACATGCTCAATCAGTTGTCAGTTGCTACAACAATGGTAATACGCATGCTCTCTCCGTTTTTTTATATATCATATTAGTTTTGTCCTAAGTCAAATATTTTTAAAACGTGACTAAATTTAGAAATCTTTGACTTCGGACAAACATAAATACGATATGTAAAAAAACAGGGGTAGGGTACAAGAGATGAAAATTCCATCAGCAACACTTTTTCTTCTGCTCTTGGATTAACACTACACAGATGTTCTGCCGAATGTGTCACTACACATATGTGAATAAATAATGCTATCTAACATCAACTGAACCCTGTGATGTAATCACCTGGGTCAATGTATTAATAGTATCTATACCCTATCTTTACCTAATAATAAACCACGGAAATTTCTCTCTGCCTCTCTTCTCACTTGTGTAGGTGTAGCGTGTAGGATTCCGTCTCTTTGGCCAATTACTAAATATAGTTTTTTCTTTTGTTCCGCCACCAATTTGTGTAGGACACGAATTACCAAATAATTATATTACCTAATAATAAACCACAATAATTTTTGTCTACTCAAAATTTTTCCTTATAATAAACCACGGAAATTTCTCTCTGCCTCTCTTCTCACATAATTTTTCTTCTGCCACTTGTGTAGGTGTAGGATTCGTGGCCAAGCCAATTACTAAATATAGTATTTTTTTTTTTTTGTTGTTCATACCTAATTTGTGTAGGACACTAATTACCAAATAATTATATTACCTAATAATAAACCACAATAATTTTTGTCTACTCAAAATTTTTCCTTATTATTACTTTTATCATTTTTTCCTTTCCAAAAACACATTGGATCTACAAAAGAAGTTAAGAATTCTTTTTTGTAAATTACAAGTCTAAGGTAGCTTCGCCGGTGATGTGGGGCACACATGAGTCAATGACATGTAGACTAGGATGTCATTCTCCAATTTAGCAAAATTATAATAGAAATCTTCACATTATATATAAAATAAATGTGCTTCTGTAAGTATGCACCATTATTAATCCCAAACAATGAAACGATGTGAAAATAGAGTAGGTCGTCTCTCAAAAAATATTCATCTGTCGTAATAGCCCTAGACATCTTGATAACTGATTTCACACTTGAGTTACATATTTCGATGTGAGGATATCATTTATGAAACTAGATATCTAACCATACCAAAGTAAGGATATCATAAATTAAAATTAAAATATGTACACATGGATAATTTTGTGTTTTGCCACACGAGAACGAACTACATTGTATTTAGTTAGATATACAAGATTATTTATGTATTGCCAACATTTTCTTATATGTTGGAAGTCATCACAGATATCACATGTTTTCTCCCGTTGCAACGCACGGGCATGTTTGCTAGTATATATAATATTTAACCACCAAAATTTCGGTCTGTCAAGCAAAATCTGTCTGCCCTCCTTTACTGTCCGCCCACCCAAAAGTGATCCGTTTGTGCCACGTTCTTTTTTTTTCACACATGTCCGTGTCCAATTAGCTTTGGTTACCAATGCAAATTCGACCCCCATCCAAATTCATACTCCAATCCAAATTAAGTCTAAAACAAATATAATTAGACAATAGATCGAATCGAAATCATGTAATTAGAAAACTCAGCCTGGGTCATCGGATTTACTGTTTTTTTCTCTCTTTTCTGCCCAGAATTGATCATTCTGTATAAGGCTCAAACTCAACTACAGATTCCATACATCCAAATCCAAATTAGAACTCTAAAAAAAGAACAACTTATATAAAATTAAAAAAAGGGGTCGATGACATGGTCGTTCATGGGAGCGCGCAGCGGGTCGCATCGAGGGCGAGCATGTCAGGGTGCAACGGCCGTGGAGGACTCACGCGTTCCCAGTTGCCAACATCGCAAAGACGGAGTGGCATTGCACCACAGTGGAGAGACTAAGCCTCCCGGCCGTCTGCACCACCGGACAACAACGGTGTAAGGTGCCGTATGGTTGTCGGGATGTCCTTCAAAGCACACATTGTCGTGGTGGAACCGTGGAGGTCGCACATGAAGGACACCATTGTGTGCATGCGGATTTGGGTGCTACCGGTGCCGGCGCGTACCGCTATCGCCGTAGCCATCGCGTGGATCTAGGCACGACTGCCGCTGAAACAACCACATTCACATTCATGTGAGATGGCCATAGCAGTGCTGAGGCCACCATTGTTGGGGAAGACCATTACTAGTTCACGGGTGTCGTCTCTAGGTTGTCAGCGCGAAGCCATAGCACGGCGTCACGTGCAGCCCTGGTAGCCTTCTCCTCCCGGCACCTTCTCTAACATCTTCAAGAGTATCCTTGAGCTCTCTAAGTCGGTAAAAAAATTTGAAAGCAATAAAGAAGGGTTTCTTCGACCATTTTTGAAAATCAAGCAAAGGCAAAATTAAACGGCATGGCACGCATTGGCCAGGGAAAAACAATACAACTAAGCCTTTTATCAAGAACGACATTACATCAAACTAAGACACTAAGATCAGTTGTCTTTGATCTGTCGGTATGTGATAAAACACCATGCAAGTTCCATGCTTCAATAACTTAATTGTTGATGATAAAGTTTAACGGTTTCAAAACAGGGGCATGGAGTGTCATCTTCGGACTGAAAGAGCTCAAGTTCGTGTGTTGCAGCCATGCACGACACGCTTTTGTCATGAATATAGGGCAATAAATTACACATACATCCCGGTGCAACGCACGGGCATGTTTGGCTAGTATACTCTTAAGTCCCAAGTCTTGTTTTCTCTGCCAATGGCAACTCAACAAACGGACAGCTCTTGAACTTCATCAACTGTACAAAGGAAGAAATCAAATTAGGTATCTGTTTTGTAGCTATAGCAATTCAAAGGTAAGGTAATCACAGCAGCCTCGTACCAGCAAGTTGGGCTCCAAAGTTAGCTTGAACATCAGCATCCGAGTTGAATTCCTGTGTAACAAACAAATTTGAGTAACAATGTTTTTAAGGATTGGCTCTTGGCTGCCAGTGAGTCATGGAGAAAACTCCCAAGTGCAATAGGAATCCAGAGTTATATGTGCCTACCATGCTTGCTTACAGATCAAATTTAGAGTTCCTATTCGAGAGGTATTCAGAGGGCTACTGAAAAGCACCACCTTGTCTTGACTCTTGACCGCTAAATCAAACTAGAAAAGTCTTACAAATCTATAGAGCTGTCAACCTAGATGTTTTCAGGTCATAAAGATTGTTGAAATTCTGGAATAAATATGTTTACTAGCACCTGGCATTGGGATAACTGGAAGCAAAAGCCTTAAACATAATTTGCCACTCCAACCACTCTGAACTAATGCTATGCTAATGTCTAGCTATTAACGTGCTGTACCACGAATCTAGCCATAAATGCGAACTACCAAATGACAATGGAAAGTGTGAGACCTACCCTCAAAACATGGTTGATTTGAAATGTCAGAAACGTTTCCTTTAGCTCCTTGGCTATATCGCACAAGACAGCCATATTATCACTCCTAGTACGCCAGTCACCTCGAACCTGCTCCAGAAATCATAGCTGTTACTGGTTTTAAGAAATAGTTGAATGTTGCTAGAGATTCTTGCAAATAGTTAAATGTTGCTAGAGCTGCTCGCAGCTAGACAAGCTATTCCAAGTGCTCTAGCATCCAGGCTCACCAGACTTTATACACTGTAGAAATGAAGGCCCATTAATACAAACAAGACCTGATTCTATCATTGTAACATGTACTTTGGGCCATGTATTTTAAGTGATTGGAATAAAACAATTCCTTTGGTGAAGAAAAACAACAGAATATGACTTTCAGATCAAAGTCCATGAGGAAAACACCTTTAAAATTGACAGCCATCCACATACTTAGTGTTATAGTGGAATTTAAAGAGTTAGAACTGCAGCACTCGTTACAAAAACCAAGAAATAGCAACTCACCTGGTTACAGACAAGCTTAGAATCACCTTGACAACGAATATACTTAAATCCCTTCTTGGAAGCATAATTTAGCCCCAGGATCAATGCACGATATTCAGCAGCGTTGTTGGTCATAATACCCAACCCCTCACGTAGGAGAGCAATCTTCAGTAGAAGTGGGGAACACAATAAATAGCTAGCCATGATAATTGAAGAAAGAAAAAAAACACAGCTTAGCATACCACAAATCCATCTAACCGCCGAATTATGACTCCAGCACCTGATTTCCCAGGATTTCCTTTACAAGCTCCGTCAAATTCAAGAATACAAGAGAGCTGTAAAAGAGAGTGCAAGGGTACATCACAAATATACATGCAGACATCAACCCGTGACAACATAAGTACAGGACAAATCAGGCAAGAAGCATTCATATATACTCACTTCATTATCAGGTAATGTTTCCATATCAGCAGCTTTGGAATGCTCTGACGGTCTGGTTTCCTTCAGAAAATGATAGTCAGTGTGAGTAAACAAGTTACAAATTCATAAGTATTGTAAGGAGCACTTTTAAATAGCATACACTCACACTTACCATGAAGAAAACAATTAACTTACCATCTTCTGTGACATTTTCAAAGTAGATTGCTTGGTTTCATCAGGTTGCTGAAACGAAACTTGCATATATCAGTACTGTACAATAAATGTTGTGAGAAAAAAAAGTAAAATCAAGTAGCAACACAACCACCTGAAGATATAACTTTTAAAAGATCAGCTTAACACTCAAGATGTGTGAGACAAAGTAAGGCCCAGAGAATCAGGGGCAGTTGCCAAGCGATGTTGATATAGATAATACTATATAATGTGTAGACACAATCACACAAAACTATTTTCATGGTAATAATGTGTCTTTATATGTTACTATATGAATGGATACCATGTCTAGAAATCGGATTAATCTGTAGAAACACTGCCAAGTGATGGAGACATGGAGCACTGCATTGTTTACCTGAAAAGGGCAGGGAACCAGTTCACCAAACAATTCGTCCCTTGCATCCGCTGCATCAATGGAATAGAGAGTGTTCCTTAACCCACGTGCAGCAAGATATTCCTCAGTTTCTTTACGCAGAGAATAGCCTTTGAAGACAGTGACTGGAGGGTCGCACACCTATGTAGCAGCAGGATACATTTCATATCGTAAGCAAGAAGTCAAGCAATAGCAATTGCTGCACTTGGTAAGGGAAGGTAAAGTCATGATGTGTCTGTCTATCGTCCTCACCGCATTGCTGACTTGGGCTTGGCAATCACTGAGGGTCTTGTAGATGCCAATGACATCCCCTTTGCGGATGACATAGAAGGGCTCCCTGGAAGAGTCCACGGCAAGAATGGAAGAGTCCATTGCCGCCTTTGCAGCAGATTTCTTGGTGGACCGTCGAGCGGAGGAGAAGAACCGGTGGATAGGCGGCGGTGCAGGAGGCCTGGGAGACAAGAGTGGATAGTGCCTCCACCATGCCGCTCTGGGGATGAATCCACGGAGACAAGAAGAGCAAGTCCAAATCACCATGGCATTGACAGGGTGAGGTGGTGCCGGGGCTTATCAGCAAGCAATGGCCGACCTAGGATTCTTGAGCATTGGTAATACTGGGCGTTAACAAAATATGGAACAGTGATTTTTTTTGAGAACACGCTTGTGCACATATTTCATTAAGACGGAGAGAAGTCTAATTACACCAAGGAGACTTGGCAACAAACTTGTGTAATAAAGAGACCTACAACTACTGGATCCTCACGCCAACGCTACATTTTGACTATATGCTAAACTTCTAAACGCGATACAGTCACCCCGAAGCTCGCGCTAGCAAAGTAGACAGATTCGAAATATGGAACACTGATGAATGAAGAACTGATAAAGATTCGAAATACGAAGTAAAGCACAAATACCCTGCTGGATACTGCACACAGCACAGCCAGAGACGCGGAGTACGAGTTGAGTGTTAAGCTATCGTGGCTTTTTCCTATACAGAACTTGGAATCTGTTACAATATAGTAAATAAATGGAA
>JADLZL010007847.1:0-52152 GCA_015844335.1 Chrysopogon serrulatus
TATTAAGAAAGAAACTCTCATGCGTGCAGCTGCAGCAGACATACGATGCAACCCACTCGGCAATCCTACTACTCCCTCCAATCCAATTTATAAGACCTTCAAACATTCTTGAGATTTAAAGCATTTCAAGTTTAACCATAATTATAAAGAGGGTTACAAATTAAAGATTTATAACATTAAAATATATATTATAAAAAATATAATTAATGAAGAATTTAATGATATTTATTTATGTCATAAATATTACTATTATTTTATTATATAAAGTTAGTCAAACTTCAGATATTTACTCTTAATAAAAATTAAAATAACTTATAATTATAATTTAAAATACAGGGAGCATCTGCAAGAGTTTGCCAAAATTTATTTGGCAAATCTAGTGATTTGACAACTCTCTAAAATGTATGGCAAATAAAAAAGAGTCCATCTCCAATAGTTTGGTATAATTAACTTGCCAAACCTAGATCAAATTTACATCGGGAACCCTGCGATAGAAACAAAATTGTGTTTATATCCTTCCACCTCTTGAAAACTTACATTAGGAACCATGAGGCTGAAATAAAATTATGTTTATGCCCTTTCGCCTCTTCTAATACGACGGCGGAGGCTCTTTTTCCCAATTTGGGATAAATAGCAACCTGGTATGGGGAACTGTTGAAGAAGGTTTTTTCTAATTTTACCAAAAAAAATAAAGATGGCAATGCACCGTGCATGTTGATCAGTAACAACAAGGCCGTTGCCAGTTTATTTATTAGAAAATAGGAAAAATAAGTGATGAGGCCCATGGATGTGTATGTGTAGGGGCAACAAGAAACTTCTTGTCTAATGTTTTTCTTGGGAGATCAGGATAAATCGGACCATGAGTAAATTAAGAAAAATAAAGTGTTCTAGATAAAAAAGTGGTAAGAGACAAAGAAAGAATTGGTTGGATAGAAATAGCTTGAGGTTCTCAATGCAAAACCATGTAGGAAGTTATTATAGAAGACTGTTGGAGAAAAACAAGACTTAAGGTTAGGTTCTCAATGCAAAACCATGTAGGAAGTTATTATAGAAGACTGTTGGAGAAAAACAAGACTTAAGGTTACTATTCCTTCTGTTAACTTGCTAGATCTACTAGCTTATAGGAAGTAAATAACTATAGATGTTTTGTTAACAAAATTTATGCGGTCAAATCGTTCAAATTTTTTATAAATATGACCCAACAGACAGTTGTAGCACAATCAAATGTACAGAAATCTGTCAAAATTAGTAAAAAATCTGTCAACAAATAAATAGCAAAAATCTTATTTTAATTGTATTAGTTGATTAATTATGGTTTTCTAAAAATTTCTAAAAATTTGAGCAACTCCCTTATGGCAAAGATGAAAGCAAGCGTTTGACTCGATCCTTCATTGATTTAGACAATAACACGGCCTCTAAAGTATAACTTTAACTTTATATTTATGTAAAAATACTCATCACAAAATGATATATTTATACTTTTATGAAAGTATTTTTTAAAACAAATCTATTCATAAAACTTAAAAGTTATTTATGATTTATGTTTCTAATGTTTGATCCAAACCTTGTCTAAAATGACGCCTTTTTCCTTATATTCAAGGAGAACCAATCTAAATGGCTACCAGGGGTAACATGCCTGTAAATGGCAGCCATGAATACAAAAAGAAAAGAAAAAGAAGCAGTGATTCACAGGTGGCCCCGACAAATTAACTGACCTGCTTCTGCATCCAGGAACAGCATATATGATTACAGCCTGCATAAGCATGCAAAAGCGCGCGCTCACACACAAAAAATTATGGCTCTAAATTAATTTATATAAAAATATATATTTTATAAATAATCTAATAATATTTATTTGATATCATAAATATTAATATTTTTATATATAATTAATTAAACTTTTTTGATGATAATAATTAATCGAACTTGAGATACTAGAACATGACATTGTGCTATAATTGCATCTTGTGAACGGAGGGAGTACCGTCTTAGGTTAAATGTTACGTGTGCGAGAGAAAAAAGCATATGAAGGACAGCCAAGGACGACTTTGAATGCTTAAACACCAATTTATATATAGCAAAAAAAACTGGAAAATGCATGTTGAGATAATATGCATGGTACGAACCGGATGGAGACATGGAGTGGACCTAAGCCAACAAAAAAGAGCAGGGCGCTTCTAAGGGCTTCACCAACAATTAATTATACTATAAAAATAATTATCTAGTTTAAAAATATGTAAGTTGTATGTGCATAGTAATTATACTAGTAAATATTTGGATATTTTTTTATTTTTTAAATATTTGCAAAATCTCAATATCTTGCATGTTATAATTGTTTCATTCATGACATTATTTTCGATGGAACATATCATATCTTTCTTTTTATTTTATGGACAAATTTTCTTATAATGTGAATAAAACGCATTTTATGACTATCAGATAACCTCAAATTCCTAGACCAATTTTTTGGCTCCACCTGGCTCCATGAGAGGGGGGAGAGAGAGTTTTAGCTTCAATGAACATTTTTTTGCAGGCTTTTGTAGTGGAACCGAAGCTGTCTGGAGCCAAACCAAACGGGGTCTAAGTCGCTCATATATGTTATATATGGCCCATCGAGCTATCGTCGTTTCATATATGCATGTTAGGTGGTGTATTTTTATGCAGAGGTCATAGATGGGTTTATAATAATTATTATATCAACTCGATTTAATGTTTGTTAATTAAAGAATCCTTTCTTTGTAAAAAACATGTATTTTAATTTGGGTACCAACGCAACAACGACACAAACATGATATACCAGTTCATCAACTCCTACTCCATGCACAGGTTACAATTTATAGAAAATTTAAACATGACTTATTGTTTAGTACATTTGACTAATAAAAATTACTCATATTAAATAGCACATATTTTTTTCTCTTTATTGTTCATTTTCTAACACAATAGGCATAATAGGTACTCTGAGTGTCTATCCAGTTCTAAAAAACTTACGCATTACCGATCTATATGTTTTTTCAGCTATATGTCCATTTTTTTGCCTTTGTCTATCTTCAATATGCATGTAGCTGAAAACATAGCTTAAACTATGATGATTCTTGTTGCAGTCTATATCTAGCTCAAAATGAACTTAATTATGAATCTAAATTTTGGTTTTAAACTTTTATAATCTTATTCATATAGATTTTTAAACTTCGAGGTAGGATAATTAAAACTTTTGTGTTTGTTGGACCCCTGTGCTAGGCTGGCAGCCCAGTAACAACAGCCCATCTCGACATCTCCCTAGCCCACGAGTGATCAGGCTAGCAATATACTCGTATATATAGGCATGATCTGCGTTGGGCACTTGGGTAGCTGGCCGGATTTAAATCCCAGTGACGAGCGCCGAATCGCAACGGTGGGCACTGGGCAGCCTCCGATCCGGCGATAGCAGCAAGCTAGCTCTCCGCTCATCTCCTCCCTTGACTATGTGTCTCCGTCCAGTCAATTTTTTTTTTAAGCTATACAGTCTGAACTCGAAAGGCAACTAGTACATTCTGTTGCTTCAGTTGGAGTAAATATACCAAGTATCTACTTTTAATAATAATGTAGGCATGGGTCGCCATAAGCCAAGAAGAAAGATCAATCGCACCTACTATCAACATTATAGATATGATTTGCTTGAACCCAATAATTGACTTGTAGCTTAGAGTTTAGCGAAAATTTCAATGAGGTAAACTCTCAATTATTTACTCGTATAACTACTTTCAATCCCATTAATTCTTTTGAGGTTTTCAAATATGAGAGTTTGATGGAGTTGGCTAAGTCATACTCTAGTGATTTCAACTCGATAGAATTGAAGGATCTTGATCTTGAGCTTAATATCTACATTGACAATACGTGAGCTGATGAGGGATTTGCCAACTTGAGTTATTTTTGAGCTTGCTAGGTTGATATGGATGCACAAGTTTGCTAGATGATGTCTGCTGCCTGTGTCTTCGCTCTGATGTCCGCCAGGATCCTTGATTGCATTATCCCATCATATGTTGGGTTAGCGAGATGATCATTCATGGTTGCCTCCCTTAGATTTCTCATTCTACAATCATCAATCTTCTCTTCCCAGCTAGAGGCTTCCTTGCCTCCAGGGGTGTTGGCAGACAACAGTTGGATCCAGGATATGCTCCATATATAGAGGATCAAGCTGACAATGGGCCAAGATCCACACCAAACCTATACCAATCCAAAGCATGCATATGTGGAAGTTAAACTCAAACAAAATTAGACCATGACTTTAGTCGCCCACATCAAACCAAACCATTTGTATACTCAACCCATTTAAATACATTTCTAACCCACCAAATTCACCGGCACCTCATGCTATTGTTTATATTTAGCCGTAAGCAAAAGTAAAAATAAATAAACAAAATAAAAACTCGTTGCAAACTCTATTATTCACAGTCAAACCAGATCAGCCCACTTTAACAGGGCCCAAAACCAAACTAACCCAACAGTCTTCTCAACCCGTTTCATCTCAAACCAATACAGTCCAAAAGCAAAACCAATCCAAAAAGCTGGGCTTAAACCAAACCATTGTCAGGTTGATAGAGGATGTGCCTCATGGTTATCGTTTGTCAAATGTTGAATCGATGCCCAACAATCGCACGTGGAATGGAGATCTTCATAGTATTGTCGCTTCGGGTTGCATTTTGTTCGCCAAGCAACAACCTGCCTCCATCGTGGGAGTTTATATACCTTGACCCTGTAGCATAGTGGTTCCTCCTTGTGTATCTTGTTTGTGTGTGTTTCTCCTTGTATGTGTTAATATAATAATAGATGAGGGCACGGGGATAGCTTTTTCTTTTTCTATAAGCATATCTTTATTTTCACCCACCACGCTTAAAGCGAAGGTCAAGGATAACTAACGTACCTGATAAATAGAATTGTTCTCTATACACCTATATACAGCTGTTGGAGACGGATATAAATAATGGTGTTTGGATGGTTTCTTTTCGTGATAGTTAACATACTATTATGAGAGATCCAAACAGGATCTGATATATAGCTAGACTGAGTATAGCACACACACACACACATGCAGACATGAAGTGAAGTGAATCGGTGAACAACAAAGCTTAGCACGAAACGTTGTTGCGCTAACCAACTCGTCGGATTAATCTAAGGATCTTTTGTTTTGACTTCAGATAGACGCCGGCCGGAAGACACGCTTGCTCGCTGTGCGTCAGAAAATGACACTTGTTTTGAAACAGTATGACTGACATAATTAATATACTCGTAGCTACTTAGCTATTTATATATATAGTAGGAGTAGGTCGCTACATGGATATATGGAGGATAACTAATGGTGCCATAAATCAGAAATCAAGAAAGATGCGTGCATAATAAATAAAATAGTTTAGCGCTGGTAAACACAAGCCTGCAGATACATGGATGACCGGTCGTCCATGGATTGATGAGACGAACAAGAAACTGCTCTTGGTCGACAATTGCAAGCCGCTCGCACACGCCGAGAATAATGCCTAGATCTGCATGCATTAGGTGTATCAACCACTATACAAGCACCGGTTGGTCGCCTGGCTAGCTGCAGCTAGCTTGCTCATAATGCATATGCTGACAGCTAGATAGATACAGATATAATCGCACACGCCTACACACTTGACATGCATTGATCGTATCCTATATAAGCACACACCACCTGCATCGTCCCGGCAACATCACCATCATTCACTGCAGCTGAATTCGACTCCACCGATCGATCAGTGCTAGATCAACAGCAGCAGATGGCAGCTTCATCGTCGCGGATGGGCATGCTCGTCTACCTCGTCCTCATGGCGGCGGCTCTCGACTCGGTTCTCGGAGCGGAGCTCACCGCAGACTACTACAGCGAGACGTGCCCGCACGCGCTGACCACCATCAAGCTCCTCGTCGGCGCCGCCATCCTGAGGGAGCCCAGGATGGGGGCGTCGCTGGTCCGCCTTCACTTCCACGACTGCTTCGTCAATGTGAGGCTGCGAGTTGCATCTGCCTGGCTACCTATATATAGCTTCTTCTACCTAGCTGATCAAGCCACCCCGCTGCAGCCATGCAAACGAGCCATTTTATTGTAACCTATGTCACTGTATATGTGTTGCAGGGCTGCGACGGCTCCATCCTGCTGGACGACACCGCCGACATGGTCGGCGAGAAGACGGCCAAGCCCAACAACAACTCCGTGAGAGGCTACGAGGTCATCGACACCATCAAGTCGGCGGTGAACACGATATGCTTGGGCAACGTCGTCTCCTGCGCTGATATCGTGGCTGTGGCGGCTCGCGATTCCATTGTCGCTGTAAGTTCTATTCACGCTGACGGCTCGATCAAATTATTGCCTGCAGGAGTCACGGAACCAAAATCTTCACTGACACTAACAGCATGACGACGTGACCTAATTAAAGTTTTAATTTTTTTGTGTGTACGTGCGCGTACTGTATGTCCGTTTCCAGCTTGGAGGAACCTCGTACGACGTGCTCCTCGGGCGGCGCGACGCGACGACGGCGAGCCTGGACGACGCGAACAACGACATCCCGACGCCGTTCATGGACCTGCCGGCGCTGCAGTCCAACTTCGAGTCCCAGGGCCTGTCCCTGCACGACCTGGTGGTGCTCTCCGGCGGCCACACGCTGGGCTATTCCCGCTGCCTCTTCTTCCGCGGCCGCCTGTACAACGAGACCGACACGCTGGACGCGGCGTACGCGGCGTCGCTGGAGGAGCGGTGCCCGGTGTCGGGCGACGACGACGAGCTGTCGGCGCTGGACGACACCCCCACCACCGTGGACACGGACTACTACCAGGGCCTCATGCAGGGCCGCGCGCTGCTGCACTCGGACCAGCAGCTGTACCAGGGCGCCGCCGGCGACCTGGTGGAGTACTACGCCGAGAACCCCACCAAGTTCTGGGAGGACTTCGGCGCGGCCATGGTGAAGCTGGGCAACCTCAGCCCGCTCACCGGCGACGAAGGGGAGGTCAGGGAGAACTGCCGGGTCGTCAACCAGGTGTGAGTGTGACTTCAATTGAGCTTAGGCCTGAGGCCGATCGAGCGATCGTCGTCGGAGTGAGCGAGCGAGCGAGGCATCACAGCTTCGTTTCCGTACGTAAAGTGTCGTGATGTATACTGTCGTCGCTGCTAGCTGCACCAGCAAGCTAAGCAGCAAGATTCTGTAGCGTGTCTTTGTACTCGAGTGCCTATACTTAATTTAAATTTGTGATGAGAAACTATATATTCTCATGTTTATTATCGAAATGTGTCAAGAACGGGGGCAGCCTTTTTTTTTTTTTTTTCTAAAAAAGAATATAGCCAGCGTATCAACGAACGCCTGGTCGATGGAGCATCATCAACAAATTCATCAAGGTCACATTCGTCATGGCGCTCGCCTGCGCATGGAGAAGGTGCGGCTGCGGAGCGTGCACAGCCAGGCCAAGATCGTCGGCAGGGCTAGGCTCCTAGGGTAAGTCGCCGCCCCTACCGCCGGTGGCCACTCCGCCCCGGCGTCCACCCAGCACCCGGCCACCGGCCATCCTGGCCGTGGCCCCCGCCCTCCGCTTGCCGTCAGCCCTCCCCGTCGCCCGGTGAGCCAGAGAGCCTGGGATCTAGCATGGACCGAGCGTAGGCTTCTTCGGAGCTGTTGGTCCTGTTACGATGGAGGATGGCTCCCCCTCGCCCCGCTCGTGGGCCGACGAGGTTGAGGAGGAGGAGGAGGGTCTTGCGCCGGAGCGACTCCCCGACCGTGGTCCCGAGGGGCGTGTCTCCCTCGGTGATTGAGGAGTACTCGGACGGCTCCGACTCGAACCCCTCCCCCGCCCGACGGGCAAGGGCAAGGAGGTCACCGTGCACTACCGGAAACGGCGTCGCGGCATCACGCTTGCCGCCACCGCCGCCCTCGGAGAAACGTGGATGGCTTCATGGCTGCGGCCCGGCGTGCCCACCCGGCGCACCGGGGACGCCCCACCGCTCCCACCCGTCATCTCCGGCCGTGGCTCTTCCACACACTCGCCCCTCTCACCCCGTGAGGGTGCTCACCCCCCCCCAGGACGCCGAGGGCTTCCACCTGGTCTGTAGCTAGCGCCGCGGCAGACGCCGCTCACCACCCAGCCCTCCTGGGGCGGTGCCGCCGGGGCTAGTTGGCCTATGCTTCAACTGCCTCGCCAACACTCACATCCGGGCGCAGTGCCAATACCCGGCCAAATGCTACAACTAGCGGTGCGTGGGTCACCATGCTGCCTCGTGCCCCTTCCTGGCTTAGCTGGCGCTCACCTCTAGGCTCGGGACCGGCAAACACCGCCGCTCTCTGCCGACGACCACGCGCCGCAGGGTCTCTAGTCATCGTGCCCCCCACAGACGCCGCCGTCGTGGGACGTACGACGACGACACGCCGTCTGCACACTCCGCCTCCACCGGTCGATCGCCCTCGGTCCCCCGGTGTTGTGTGCCGCCCACCCCACCTCCTCAGCCATCTCCACCCACCCAAGCACCTCCGCCACCGCATGATCCGCAGGTGTCGGGCCATGGGTCGGATGGACTCGGCACCTCCAACCCGCGAACACCCTTCGTCGTCATCCCTAGGTCCAACGAGCTGCAGGCTGCTGAGGATGAGCTCGGCCATGCCCTGGTGGTCTTGATTGGCACCCGGCCGGTGGTTTCCACTGCCATGGTGGCCGCGCTGCTTCTCGAGCGGTTTGGGATCTCGGCCTTGGAGGCGGACGTCCGTCGACACTTCCTGGAGGACTTCGTGGTGAGGTTTCGCAACCTTGCGGACCGCGACCGGGTGCTTGCCTTGTGGCCTAGTGGGGGCATGCTTACTCTGCTTTGGCGCCTATGGCGTCGAACGTCCATGGCTACCTCTTCGGCCTTCGCTTCCGGGTCATCGTGGCCATGTCTCATGTCCCGCTCCATGCTTGGAGCACGGCAGTCGCGCAGACCGTTTTGGGACCTTTCCTGCACATGCATCGAGCTCTCCCTAGCTCCGCGACACCCCTGATGACAATGATCGTGAGTTCTTCGTCGTCGCTTGGTGCAGGCACCCACGGCTCATCCCCGACGAGCACATCATCTTCATCCCCGAGCCTCGCCCCCCGGTCATTGCGGCCAACCTAGAGGCTCCGGGACTGCACTATCGGGTTCGCCTGCGCATCGTCGCTGTGCAGGACTGGAACCCACCACCCCCGCCACCACCCCCGGGCATGGATGATAGCAATCTAGGGGCGGGGGAGATCTGGGTGGAGGTGACGGCGCTACTGACGACCACGCCAACTCGGGTGACCATGGTGGAGACTCCTTCGCTTCGCGGGACAGCACCACTGAGGACTCTGGTGACAGCAACTACAACGGGTACCACCCGGGGCTCGATCGCCGTCTACGCGGTTGTGCCAGCGGTACGGTCGGCAGCAGAAACGATACATTGTCCGTGCAGGTGGGGACAGTGTGGTGCCCCTGGCCCACGGCCATCCCGGTAGGCACTCCCACACGTGGCGCCCTGCCGTTCCCCGGGCTCACGTTCACGGGTGCCGAACTTGGGGCCACACTAGTCAACCGGATGGTTCGGGCCCAGTGGAACAGGAGTTCACTGGCGGCACGACGCGGCCATTTCCTGGGCTGGCGTTCACGGGTGACGGACGCGACGCCCCATTGGCTACTCGGGTGGGCGGGCCCCGCGGAACAGGAGTTTGCAGGCGGCTCGGCGTGGTCCGCACAGGCGTTCACGGGCACCGACGGGATGGAGGTCACGGGCGCCCCTGCCTTGGCCTTCGTGTTGCCTTTTCCAGCATCTCCTCCGGAGCACGCGCGGGGGGGGCACGTGACCGTTCGCCGCCCCGTCAGCTAGGTGGCTCACCCATGCGCCTACAGCTACCTGACCTCATGCCTGCACGGACTCTGGAAGGCTCGCAGACATCACTTCAGCATGAGGAGATCCCCTCTCCGACTGTCTGGATCCAGCGCCCCTTGGAGACGGATGGGCCTCCTTCCGCCGGAGTCGTGGGCGGTTCTTCGCACGGCCCCCCTCCTACTTCAGGCTGGGGTGTCTTCTTTTAGGCCATCCCCGGTGGCCCATGACTGGTGGTCCGACATCTGCGCCCAGGCCAACTTCGCCCAGCCACCACCAGCTCCGACACATAACCTGGCCGCAGCACCTGCCGACTGGTGGGCCGATCTCATGCAAAACAAGGGTTTCCCGCCGCCCTTTCCCCGCCCTCTTGTGGGTTTCTGTGTACCAGGATACGTGATCGCCGGTGATCCGAGGGAGTCCCCCCGCGTAACCAATACCATCCGGCTGCGGCTGTGGCGGCACCGCCCACTCCCCCTAACCCGACGTCTTTCGCAGATTCCCTCCGGCTGCCTCTGCAAATGCCCATCATCACCTCCGCTCCCAGGGCTCGGGCATCCAGGATCCCACCTGACTGGGTACCCCACCGCAGCGGGAGGCTCGTGGTGAAATCTGTGTTTCGTGACCTGCAGCATGAGAAGCAGGCGTGCAGGGTGCTTCTCGGAAAGTGGTCTGACACGCCATTGGCCCAGTCATCAGCCACGCCGGACGCCGCCGTCGCCGAGAAGTTTCGCCATGCCTTCTAGTCGCCGCTCTCCCCTTCCAAGCGTTCTGCGGTACACTATCTCTTCCCTGGATGCTACGTCGCCGGTGAGCTCGGACCTATGGCGCTCGCGATCGAGCCCACCACTGCGTCACCCCTTCGTTGCCATAATGAGTGAAAATCACTTGCTCATCTGGAACACATGGGGACTCAACTCCCATGCGCAGCGGTCCGCAGTCCACGACATGGTCCACCAACACCGCGTATCTGTCATTTGCTTGCAGGAGTCTAAGATAGAAGAGTATTCTATTGCTGTGAACACTGATGTAACTGGTATCGATTTTGATTTCTGTTACCTCCCGGTGTCCGGTGTGGCTGGAGGGGTTGTGGTGTCTTGGCGTTGGGACCTCTGGTCTATCTCGCTGACCTCGGTCAGGGACTTCACCGTGACGGTTTCGCTTTCGCCGCTGGCCGGCAACGGCGGGTCGTGGGACCTAACCAACATCTACGGTCCGGCGGACCGGGCTCGCCAGGGCACCTTCCTGCTTGAGCTCCGGGACCTCGCCTCCTCGCGTACCGGCCCATGGCTGGTGTGCGGAGACTTCAACATGATCTATCAAGCATCGGATAAGAACAATGATAGAGTAAGCCGTGCATCCATGAGGCGATTCCGCTCGCTCATTGATGATCTGGGACTAGTCGACATTCGGCTCTCCGACCGCAAGTTCACTTGGTCCAATGGTCGTGACCTCCCAATGCTCAAGAGGCTTGATAAGACCCTGGCCACTGCAGACTGGGTGGAGCAGTACCCATGTCACCTATTACGTGGTCTCTCCTCCGATTGCTCGGACCACGCGCCTCTACTGCTCGTCCTAAACGCTGAACCATGGTTCTCTCCGCGCTTCCAATTTGAAAACCACTGGACAAGGTTGCAGGGCTTCATGGAGGTTGTCACCTTAGTTTGGGCCTCGGACGCTGGCAATGTAGACGCATGCCGCAGGATCGACCACAAGCTACGCCTTCTGGCCCGTGTGCTACGCTCCTGGCGCGCCACTCGCATCGGTGATGTCCGCCTTCAGCTGGCTACGGCGCGGGTGCTTATCCTCGAATTTGACCTGGCGCAGGAATCCAGAGCGCTCTCCGTCGATGAACTTGAGCTCCGGCGTAAGCTCAAAGCGGAAGCCCTTGGCCATGCATCCCTCGTGCGCGGCATGGCGTGCCAGCGCGCGCGCACTCGACACCTGAGGGAAGGTGATGCGTGCACCAAATACTTTCCACCTCCAAGCCTGCCACCGAAGATGCAAGAACTTTTTGTTGGCCATCGAGCACAATGGCCAGACCTTCACGGAGGTGGAGGCCAAGTCGGAGATCTATTTGACTACTACAACGACATCATCGGCACGCCTTTTGCTCGGGCTACCGCATCGATCTCGGCCAACTGGACCTACCCACGTTGGACCTCCAGGAGCTGGTCCTCCCTTTCTCCCGGGATGAAATGGCTTCCATTGTCCGCAGCTCGCCATCCGACCGAGCATCCGGCCCCGACAACTTCTCCGGTGCCTTCTACAAGGCGACCTAGGAGATAATCAGTGACGACGTATTCCGGGTGTTCCAAGCATTCTAGGATCTCGACTTCAGGAGTTTCAACCTCATCAACGAGGCAACCATGGTGCTGCTGCGAAAGAATGATACTCCACAAGGCCTCAAGGACTACCGGCCGATTAGCCTCATCCACTCATCTGGCAAACTGATCGCTAAAGGCCTAGCCTTAAGGCTCGCCCCTTTCATGTCCAGACTCATCAAGGGCAACTAGTCCACCTTCATCTGGGCAGGCAAATCCACGAAAACTTCCGCGCGGTCCAACTTACCTACAAATGGCTACACGCGCGAATCCACCCGTCTGTTCTCCTCAAAGTCAACTTGAGGAAAGCGTTCGACACGGTCACCTGGCCCTTCCTACTGGAGACCCTCATCCACCTTGGGTTTCCCTTGCGTTGGCGTGACTGGATCTCTGTGCTGCTCAGCATGGCTAGCACCAAGGTCCTGGTGAAAGGCCGGTCGAGCCGCAGGACCTGCCATGCACGGGGACTGCGCCAAGGTGACCCGCTCTCCCCCTGCTGTACGTTCTCATCATGGAGGTTCTAAATGGGCTCATCTTGGAAGTAGACAGACGCCACACTCTCACCCCGCTACCAGGAAACGTCATCAAGCATCAAGCATCCGTGTACGCCGATGACCTGGTGTTGTTTGTGAAGCCACTAGCCAGTGACTTTCTATGCATCCGAGACATTTTACACCTGTTCACGGGAGCGTCGGGCCTTGAATGCAACTTGGATAAGTGCACCATCACGCCCATTCGGTGTTCTATGGAGGCCGTGCAGGAGGTGCTCTCGGTATTCCCTTGCCGTGTCCAGGAATTCCGTACAATCTATCTGGGGGCGCCCCTATCCATTGGCAGGATCCCAAGACAGTAGGAGCAAGGTCTGGTGGACAAGATCGCGGCTCGGATCTCGACTTGGAGGGCAGGTTTGCTCAACCATGTGGGACGCACAACCCTGACCTAGACAACACTGTCGGCAATTCCAGTTCATATATCTATCTGCTGCAGCTTATCGCCTTGGGCCATCAAGGAGATTGACAGACGACGTAGGGCGTTCCTGTGGAACGGAACTGACGCGGTGGCTGGTGGAAAATGCAAGGTGGCTTCGCCGGTGGTGTGCTCGCCCAAGTACCTTGGTGGCCTGGGCATCCCAGATCTTTGGACATTGGGCTATGCGTTGCGCCTTCGTTGGGAATGGCTCCGCATCACCAATCTTCAGTCTGGCTGGGCCATGTTACCCTCTTCTCCGGAACGGCAGGTTCGGCGCATGTTCGAGCGCTCGGTGGTGGTCAACATTGGTGACGAGAAACTGTCAAGGTTCTAGGAAGACTCCTGGTTGTCGACTTGTGCGTTGCGCCGCTCCGCACCCAACCTCTACGGCGCAATCTCCAGGCAGGGACACAAATCACTGCGTCCATGACTCCCTGGTTGAGCGGCGTTGGACCCGCGACATCACCGGCGCGCTAATTGCCACCGTCTTGGTGGAATACCTGCACGTCTGGGAGACAATGGAATCGGTGCAGCTCTCACCGCTGCGCCCTGATAGATACGTCTGGAGATGGACTGCAGGAGGGGAATACTTGACTGCCTCCGCATATCTGGCCTTCTTCAATGAGTCCAACCCGATGCCTGGCGCCGCTTTACTCTGGAAGGTCTCTGCGCCGCCCAAAATCAAGTTCTTCTTCTGGGTGGCGCTCCCCGGATGCCTTTGGACCTCTGAACGCTGCAAACGCCATAGACTGCAGGATGACGCTGCCTGCGCGCTCTGTGATCAAGAGGACGAAACGACCGACCACCTCCTCTCTTCCTGCCCCTTCACCCGTGAGATTTGGGCACGACTGCTGAATAGAGCGGGCCTGCCGCACCTCGCGCCAGACCAGTCATCAACACTGGTCAGTTGGTGGCTGCACACTCGCGATGCCCTACATGCTGTTCTCCGTTGACCGTTTGACTCAGCAGTCCTCATACTCTCCTGGGTCA
This sequence comes from Chrysopogon serrulatus, assembly GCA_015844335.1. Lineage (NCBI taxonomy): Eukaryota > Viridiplantae > Streptophyta > Magnoliopsida > Poales > Poaceae > Chrysopogon > Chrysopogon serrulatus. The sequence goes on from JADLZL010007847.1 coordinate 14,135, forward strand.
TTTGGAAAGAGCGTAATGCGCGTGTCTTTGACGGAGCTGCTCGGACGACTACTCAGGGGGCGTGGCGGGGTTCTTCTCCGGGTCTAGCTGACACCTCCGGACTCCACTGTCGCTCAATTAGTTAGCTTCTTAGTACACCCTTTCAGCACCGCCGTTAGAGCCGGCGATCCTTGTTGTGTGCCCTGCGACATATCATTGGCACCTCGCCATGCTACTGAGCATGTAACTCATACGTCCCCTTCCCCTTTGAAGCACGTGCAGCACACGTTTTCGAAAAAAAACAAATTCATCCAATAAACAAAACATTGGCCAAAAAAAAACAAACTTGATGAAACACGGTCTAGCAGAATCTTGCTACACAATCCCCTTGGGAACCTGGCCTTTTCGCCGTGTTGGAAGCCCGTGTAAAAACCTTCAATTGGCCCATTTTGCCGATCTATTCGAAAGCATGTCACACGGGGTTCTCGGCCCAAATTCTTTCTAGTTTTCCTGTGGAACCAGGCCCAACTTAATTACACCGGTCTTTGGCTACTTATGGTTTGAGGTGGATTTGACCCAAACCCCGTCCGATCTGTGAAGACGTAAACCATATCTCCCTTGCATTGCAGTCCACGCCGTGTTGGACTCCCATGCTCGATCAAAAACTACATTTGCTTTTTTTTAAAAAAGCTCGTGCAGTGGTGAGGGGATGGTGGCCTCATCCATGGCAACCCACATCCCACAGGCCACGGGAAGGGAAAAAAAAATCTCCACGTACTGTAGTATGGAACGGTGCTCACAAGTCGCGACCTTATGCGCCTCCTCTTCCCTTTGCTCTCTGTTGCCTCGTAGCCATATACCATTGACCTGAACTATCCGCGCACTTTGCTTATCGTGAGATCGAGATTTAGACATTTGTTATGGATTTGAATTAAGAAAAGGGCTTTTTTTATGAAAACTGTTGTATAGTAATTGACAAGATATGCATTTGTTATGGATTCTCATGTTTCTCTCCGATCCATATATAATAATCAGTTTCTCTTTGGTAAGGATTACCACACGCAGTTTCCTGAGAGCGAAAGCACTTTCACTGCACAGGGCCAAAATGTTTCAGGTTCGAGTCTAACTAATCACGCGCCATAAGCAATTAAACATGCACACTGCAACAACCTTCTTTCGCGTTATAGTTGCGAGCAATTCCCTCCAAGTGTCAAACAGGAGCACATGTTGCGGGAGAGTAGGCATGCATCTACCTAGGCTATACGGACGCATGTAGAATCATCGCAGAAGGCGAGCTCGAATGTCCACGTACGTACGACTGCACGTGTGTCCACTGGTGGAAACTTAACCAGCCAACCAAACACGCCGCTTAACTTCATCCGTGTACCGCAGTGTGGTGCCCGGCGAGTTCTGTTTGACTGACACGCCAAAGTAGCTAGACGCACGTACGCCAGCGCTTGATCCAGCACAAGTACAGGCCAGTACGCTCGTGTGCCTACATGAAAAGCACTTTTGTTTGGTATAGGTAGCAACCCACGCCCCCTTATTCCTTTCGTATTAATTATAAGAAGTTTTTACTTAAGTATACTAGTCCATCAATCCGTGCTCTCGCACAGATTTGAATGTTAGGAGTAAATGCTTGCATTAATATATATCTATTTTTAAGTATCATGATGACATAGGTAATCATTAATTTTAAGCCAAGCAACACCATGTCACATAAGATTACTGACAGAGTTTGATGTGAGATTTACTATGGCAAGGATGTAAGCACCTATATATGGTATATACTTACCTTCTTTTTCTCAAGATGTTTTGCATGTTGCCAGAATATGTATGTTTAATTTAATAAATTTTTTATTATATTACTATTTATAAAATGAGCAATAGAGCAACATATTTGTGCTCTATTAAAATAATAGTAAGACATAGATAAATTAGATACAAATCTAAATATGTTACTTTATATTATTCTTCATAATGGCATATCATAACATCATTTCTAGAACATAGAGTGCTTAAAATTAAAATACACATATTTATATATTATAATGTTTTAGTGAAAAATGTGTAATTTATGTTGAATAAAAATTTGCAAAATTTATTGTCTTGGAGTATTAATATAACTTAATTACTATGTCATTTATGAAGGGAACAATTTTTCAAACATGATAAGTTTTTAAATAAATAGTTATTCTAATGTATACATGTTTAGGCTGTCTATATGGTGGAACATAAATTATGGTTATTTTTAGCTTAGCTGTTATAGACGTATATAATTTCGAAATGTATATAGCTACTTTATGGATAATTTTTTGTGATAGCTTATATTAGTAGTTATATGTTGCATGGAATCTTTGTTTTAGATAATTATGTAGGCAGGCATAATAGTATATTGTATGTTTGCACAGGAGTTGTTGCTTGCCAGAATGGCTCAAACTGACTAAATGGTGCATGTCTGTAGGCTGTAGATAAATACATGTGACACATCTTAATGCAAATCAGATCTAAATAATGTAGTAAAAAGGCCGTAAAATGGATTTATAAATCTGAATATATTAAAAATCAGTGAAGTGGATTCATAATTATATTTGCCATGAAACGGAATTGAAATTTGTGGAGCATTGGTTGAATACAAAAGATAAGGTGCAAAATATTAATTTCTTATTCTCCTTGGAGGTTTCCTGAAAGTTACATATTATTCAATTGCTGATATTGACTGAAGACCTCCGGCTATTTTTTTCATAGTTGTTGAAGTTGAGTTACCAACCAAGATATTCACTTGTTATAGAGAGTTTACCAACCACCTTGTATACTTTTTTCATCCCCATTCATGATTCACCTTTGCATATTATCTTCAGATGTGCTCAAGATATGTTTTTTCAAAACCTTAACTACATATTTTGGCTTGAAAATTAGAATGCTAGCTTGATACATGTACATACGTATATGCACACAATGTAATTTAGATTTACACATGTTAAAAATAATGCGTGTAAATAGTTCAGACCATTATAAAAGTATACTTTTAGAAACCGCTCCATAATATAATGATCATCGGAGATAATTTAGATTTTAGAATAGTTTATATTATTGTTGACAATATAATTCAGGTGGTTACTTAGATACAAATTTATGGGTTACTTTACATTATTTTTCTTAAGATCATATTTCAAATGATTATTAGAGGTCTAGTTTAATTATTCTATTCATATATAATGGTCGTGGTGATATTAAAAATTGAAAAGTATAATGTGATTGTCAATATAATAAAAAGATGACCCATGTAAAAAAAATAGATGGCTGCGTATTAACTTAGAAAAAGGACTTGGGACTTGACCCATGTGTATTATTTTATTTGACAATATTAATCTAACACAACTCGAACAACATTTTAGATTTCTTTAAAATACCATTTTTTTTTATTGAGGGGATAGAATGTCACTAATTAGCAATGATGGTGTAAAATAACTTCTTCATGAACATAGATTTTTTAAAATATATAATAACCTTCTTTTTGTATCTATAGTTTATTTGATCGTGAATATTATAATGAATGTGGCTTTGATCATGATGAGTGAACTGTATAATTTAGGTATATAAATTAAGTAGCTATATATAGAAACTAAATGGTGCTGAAAAGGACTTTTGCATTCAGAATTTAGCTCTGACCTAACCTTTATGGAGTCATCTTGCAGGACCTCCCATAGGCTTCAGTACACGGAAAGTAGGCTTCTTTGTTGCCGGATGATTTTTGTCATCTCGTAGGTAGCGCGCATACAGGACAGGGCAAGAGAGCGAGATTGTACATGCCGTTCGCTACTCATCTATGGTCCATGCATGCGTGTGTACGTGGTTCTTCTTGACAGATGCCCGGACTGCCGGACAGATGAGTTTTTTGCATTGAAGTTCCATGCATGCATTCTAAGAAAGGACGGGAGGACGGGAGGAGTTCTACCTCAATTTGTGTTGGGGCTGCAGCTTGTCGATGATGTTGTGGTAGTAGTACATATATATTCCATCTCTTTGAGATCCACGCGCGATGATCAAGTAACAATCAACAGGAAGCCTGCGTTTAGTAACATTGATTGGAAGGAAGAGCAATACAACATCTTGACTTCTTTTTTCACAGATTGAGAATTCTATGTGATTACAGGATGAGGCGGCGGCGGCAGTAGTTTCCACCGCGAGATATGGCTAACAGAACCTAGTGGCGGCAATAGGTTTCTTCATCGTAGGATATAATAAATTTCCGTAATGGCAGTAGTTTGCAAATTATATATTAAAATTAAGACTTTTGCTATTTATCTGATGACAGATTTTGCTGTTTTATTTCTGTCAAATTGTGGTGTGTTGATGTTGCTTCAAGATTGGTGCTGTCTTATTTGGGGCTGACGGGTCCGCATCTGTGTGTTGACGGGTTCGAAAACCGAAACATCCAAAACCCATTACTGTTGATTTCGAAATCCGCGCCCACGTATCCCACCTTTTCCCCCAAATTCGGCATCGTCCCCAAGCTGTGGCACCGGGAGGTTGGGGGGGGTCCCGACGAGCCCCGCGCGAGCCTCACCATGCCTCTGGCTGAGGTGAGCTGTTCCTCCTGCTGACTCCCTGTAGATGTTTGTTATTGATTTTGTCTTTGATTTGAGGAGCAATGTTCTTCGTCAGTTGTCTGGGGGTGGGATGAGCTTGGGGGCGTCAGGGATTGGGGTAAGATTGTTCGATTCATTGTTCTGAAGGAGGAGGCAACAGGTTATTATTTACTTTTTCTGCGAGGGCACCGGCCCTCCCCTCGATTCCAGATACCTGGCAATCCCAGTTGAGCACTGGCGCTGCTGCTATGTTCTGAACTAGCGTGGCATCCTAGTTGCAGTCGCTCCTTTTCCATCTGTCAGAGTTTTGTTAGAGGCTACTCGCAATATTCAAGTACTGCTGTGCTACTGAAGAAGGATTGGATCCATGTGCTACTAGTCTGAATGAACTGAAAGAGCTAGCTAGGTTTGTACTGTAGCAGTAGTGGCCATGGCCGCTCATCTTTAATTGATGAGGACAAGCACCCTTGCACTTCTTTAGGTGTTGATAAAGAGTGTCCATCTATGTATGAGCATACATATGTATTCTAGGAATTAACTTCGTCATATGTATCCAAGCAATGCTTAATAGTTCTTCATTCATGTCAACATGTTCTGTTATTTTTTGGAGCAATTTTTTCGGGAGCAATAGTGTGGATGACCCAGCGGCCGTGCGGTGTGGTGGAGTCTTCAGCGTCTTCTGCGCTGTCCTGCGGCGAGCTGCGTTTGGTGTAGCGGTTTTGGGTTGCCGTCTGTTGTATTCTTGTAGGTATGTTCATGGAAGGTTCAGTAGAGTTTCCTTTAGCTTGAACCGATTCATTCAGAATTGTCCTGAGTAGCAGATCTAGAGAATAATGGGGAGCTTGAGTGGTACGTGGATTGGGGGCCCTGCCTGATTTGGTTGCTTGATGGAAAAACGAACAGAGAGAGGGAGAGAGGGATTTGGGAGAGGTGTAATGCTATTAGAAAAGTGTTAGCTTGTTGTGATTTGGCTTCTCGATGGAAACTGATGCTTGCTGATTCGGTGAAGAAATAAAATGCTTGGTGAGAGTAGGTGATTGAAAATATATTTGATGTGGATATACAGCTATACCTTGTACTTATGTACTTTCTTGTAGATATCTGGTCTCTGTGCTTTGGTTACAATTTTGCAGTGTACTTTTCAAAATATTTGCTTGATAAACATGGAAATTATTTTGGAATGGTCCCTATGGTCCCTGTAGATCCCTAATTGAATGATGTCTGTAGTTGCAGTTTTCTTCCGAAGTCCTAAGCGTACTGTATGAGCTCAAGGATAAGTTCCCTGAGGTGGCTATCAATTTTTGGTGCATTTCTTCCTGTTGAAGAGTCTTTTCTAACCTAAAGAGATGTCTATTTAATCTGCATTTTTGTAATCACTTCTGGTAACATACATCAATCTCCACAACCTATCTGTTAAGTTTGTAAATTCAGTTCTGAATATAGCATCTGTTTGCAGTGCTGAAAATATCATTGTAGTTTTGATTTAGAATACATGTACTTAGAATTTAGTACTAGCAAGTTGACTATAATTTGCTATGGCTGCAATTTGATAATCTCTAACTGAAAATCAACTTTCTTGTGTGTGGCTGGTTATGATGACGCATGGAGCTGACCCGTCTGTACTAGTATCCGCAATTTCCTTGTGTAGGCTGACTTTCTAAATCTAATCCGGGTTCATTGGAACCATATAATCTCATACCTAGAACTCCAATTAAGAAAAAATGGAACCACCTGTAGTATTCAAAATAAACTTGGTAACAACTTTGTTTTGCAGGTTTCTACTAGCTTCCTGTGCCCAGCTGCCTTTTGTTGTTGCCCATAGCATCCTGGTTGAGCAGGTCCCCATCAATGTGATACTGGTTGTCAATTTTCCTGATTGAGTAGATCTCTAGCAGTCTGCTACTAGTTGTCAAATTCCTGATTGAGTAGATTTCCAGCATTGTGCTACTGAGATGGCTGTACTATTTATCTTCCAACATTTTTCGAGCTGTCTAAATGGATGTATAAGCATGATTCATTAAGCTAAGTATAGTATGATGCATTTTTTTGGCAATTATTAGGCATGCCTTTGCACTGCATCTATGTTATTCAGTTATTTTACCCGGTCGATAGAAGTTAGTTAGTTGATTTTAGGTTTTCTTTTCCTAGGACTGGTCACAGCACATATACTTTGGAGATATAGTTATTTCAATTGTGTGGTGGGTGGAATGGGGGTGGGAGTTGAGCTTTGTACAGTCTGCTAGTTCTACATCTGATTGGGTGTCCGTAACTTTCTGATTGAGAAGATGCCTAGCATTGTGCTACTTGTCCTGCATCTGTTTGGTGCCTGGGGCGTCCTGATTTGTGAACATCCCCAGCATTTGTGCTACTAGTTCCGCATCTGATTGCTGCCCGCCGCTTCCCTGATTGAGTAGGTCCTAGCATTTGTGTTATTGGTTGTCAAATTTCAGCTTGTAGGTCCTTGTAACAGCTCGATCTCCCTCCACACCCACCCGTAGCCGGCTGTACTTTTTGTCTTCCAACTTTTTTTTTTGGATTTCAGTTTTCAGATGTGCTTTTCGTTATTTTGTAGGTGATTGCTAATTCAACAGCTGAAAGCCCTCAAGTGCCTCACATAGTTTCTGCTTTGTGTTATTAGAATTTTTGTTAGCAAACACTTCCATTCCCGTGGCAAAGAGTGTTGTTTGGTTTTAAGCCACACATAGTGCAGCTAAGTTAATTTTATTTTTTTCCACTTCAGCATGGCAGCTTGTTTACCTAAGCTATTGTGACCATCATATTCAAATGCAGTTGATTTGATTTCATCTGATTCTTGGTCATCTCCCCCTGCAGTCTCCATATATTTTTCTTTGTTTTTTTTTGTGCTGTCCAGATCTGTTTGGTGTGGGATCAGGTGAATGAGTTGGGTGTTCAGGTGTGCAGTCTTGTTTCTTTCTTCAGACGCAAGTTAGGCGTGCAGCAGCTTTTTTCTGTGGGCCTATTTGTCTGTGTTATAGCCGTGGGCTTTGGCTTGGAGCAGCTTTTTTTGGCCTGTTTTTCTGTGATGTATCAGTAGGCTTTGGCATACAACAGCTTTTCTTTGGTCTCTTGTTTTATCTTTAATTGTTTCCTTTTATCGGACCTGACCCAGGTTGTTATATGCTTATTGGATTTTTTGTTAGGATATACCCGTTATGAGTCTGTCATTGATTATTTGAGTATTTGACAGATTTTGAATGTTCTTATCTGTCAGTTTTCATTTTGCTGAGTTGTCTGATGTTTATTGGCTCAAAATCTGACAGATTTTGAGTTGTAAAATCTGTCACCAGTTATATAGTCACTCCCTAAAATTAATGTTAATATATTGTTAACCAAGTCACGTGAAGATAGGCCGACCCAATATAACCACGATCAAAGTTTTTTCTTTTTCTTTAGAAAATGGATATTATTTATTATAATGGTATAAGTGGGTAATTTTGTTCAAAATGAAATAGATCTAATGGTCATGGATGGCTAAGTCTTCTGATTTGATGGCCAGATGTTTCTGATTAATGTGAGATTTTTTAGTATTTATCTTTTTTTCTAGCGTCTGTTGAGGATTAACGTGGAGGCTCTGTTGGAGCTTCTAATTAGTAATAGTAAGATTATTTTTACTATATACTGTCTAGATTTAGTATATCTCTAAGTGCATGACAAAAATTTTATTAAAGAAAATCAAAATATCTTATAATTAGATTTAGAATGGGGAGAGTAGTAATAATCCTCCATGCCTTCTTAGCCAAGAAAATGTGACATGCATGTGTGTGTATATTCAGTATATACGTGCCATGTCTCCATTCTCTCTGATCGGTTCCCCATACTTATACTTGGATGGAACAAGATATAGGTAGCGAGCTGCCATGCCATTTCAGCTACTTGTTGGTGGTTGTATGCAGTGCTAAGCACTTAAAGATTTGTTAAAATTCAGATGCCAGTGTTCTTTCGAGCGACATTATAATAAAATTACAACTTTCGTTCGTTGCAATTTACTTGTAGACATTAATGTATATATAAACTCCATCTGTTGCATAAAAAAATTGCTATTGAACTAGTGCTGGTCAAACTAGGTTTGTAAAAAATATTACTAAAATTTATATCTCCAAATAAGTTTATTATGAACATATTTAAATGAATCTATCTATGATACTTATAATGTGTGTGTGTGTGTATTTGTTCAAAGCTAAATAATATGTTTGACCTTTTTAGAAGCAAAAATGATAATTTTTATGGAACGGAGCATTTTTTAATGAAATGAAACTTACTCAAAGTTAGAGAAACCACACAGTGCGTTCTGCATTTCATTTGTCTTGTGTAAACTTTGAGAAATTAATAGGGCAATTTTGATGTAGGACATTGAAAAAAAGCCTAATTAGCCAGATCACACCGTAAACGGATGAATTTGTTGAGCACCATTATAAATTTTCTGGTTCTTTGCCGAGACACACCGCACTGAATATTTTATTCATTTCCTAAAGAGAGAGAAAGTGTGGAAAATGTCTTCTTTGCCCTTGTGTTCAACCTCTGGCCGACGACAACAAAAGCTGCGGGAGCTGGCAAGCGTTATGACCGGCGCCACCGACGAGCTGGAGCTTCTAGAGGCCACGGAGCTGCAGGAGTCCGAGGGCGACCACCAGGAGGCCCTTGGCCACACCCACAAGGAGATCAGCAGCGCAGCACCAGCTCATCGTCATCCACCAGCCCTTGACCACCGGCAGCAGCAGCACCAGCGTGTGCAGCAGAGGAATAGCTCCTCTCTGCTCCCTTCCTTGCTCACTCTCATCTCTCCAGAGCACGCCACCACCATGGACGCCGCCGCCAAGCACCCTGCCATCGCTACTCCCTCTCCTCTGGCCACTTCCATCATCAATCGTGAGCATGGCAGATGGTCGCGCGCGTGGGGGAGCCCACGCCGCCGTCGTGGGAGACCGGGGGAGGCCGCGACGCCATTGTGTGAGGCAGGCTGCGCTGCCGTCGCGTGAGGCCGGGGAGGCCGCACCGCCGCCCGCGTCATGGAGGCCGAGGCGCGCGAGCCTGGATTCCTACTGTCGCGCGAGCTTGGGGCTGCCGCCCGCGAGAACTCCGGCGACCGCCACGGGGCACCGCCACCACGACCTCTGTGCCGGCCTTCACATGCTGGTGAGGAGTTACAGGCGGCCGTGTGGCCCCAGATCCAGCCCCGTATGGCTGGTGTGGACCACGACGGCCTCGTTCGGCTCCGGCGGCTCAGAGGCGTCGGCGGTGACTTTACCCGCACGAGGAGGGGTTGGGGACCTTGGGACGCCAGATCCGGAGCCCATGAGCGGCGGTGGAGGAGGCGCGCCGGTGGAGGAGGTCCCTGGTGGCGGAGGAGGCCCCCGGGGGGGGGTCGCGAGCGGCGGCGGCGGCGACGCCGTGCCACGAGACAGGCGCACTCCAGCGCATGGGCGTGGATGGGAGGGAGGACCAGCAAGGGGAGGGGAGGGAGGAGCAGTGAGCGGAAGGGGGGGGGGGGGTGCGGGCGCCGACGCCGATGCCAGCGGCGGCCGGTGGGAGAGTACAGGGCCCTAGAGCTGTGGGTTCAGCGTGGCTCCAGTCCTCGCCAAAGAAGAAGAGACGACAGTGATATGTTACGACAAATAGTATTAGTGAGGAGACGAAAGTTTAAGACAAGGGCGGTTTGGACATTTCCCGTACCTTCTCCTGAAATCCGGAAAATAATTGAAATAATCAATGCGATGTGTCTGGACAAAGAATCACGAATTTATAGTGTCTTTGGACAAACTCTTCGTTTTCCTGTGTGTGCCAGCCAATTAGACTTAGTTGTTTTTATGATGTCCTACAGCAAAATTGCCCTAATGTATATTTCTTTTTATAAAACCTAATCAAAGTTAAATATTTGTAACTCAGAACAAAGTAAAAGCAAGCACAACCTTTTGGGTGGATGTGTACAATGCCTTTTTAGGCCATTGAGCACCCAGGACTTACATGATGAACATTAGAATCGTGCAATCAGTTATAATTACAACCTGACAGAACCTAGTTTCAGACATTATACAAGCAAAACTTCATTGACCATTCGAAGAGAAACTACATTGGCGATGCAATAGCTTGATCGTAGTCTTCAGAACCCTAAAGAAACTAAATTATTATGTACAGTTGATTTTCAGCTTGTCCCAAAAGGCCATGCTAGTCAGTTGGCGTTCTACAATTGCTGCTGCTAGAAATCAAAATCATCAAAGCCATCGTAGGCTCCTGCACCATCGTCCTCATAGTTGTCGTAACCATGATCGAATGTTTCACCATCAGCATTGTTCAACCCATACTGTGCCTCAAAGTCCATCTCTCCTTTTTTATTTGCGCCGCCATCTTCATCTAGAGTCTGCTCGTACAGTAAATCACCATTGAGTCACAAAATGTAGCTTAACAGAAAATGTAGCCAATTCATTTAGTTTTTTCAGGATAAAATCAGCTACACAATAAAAACTGTTAAAGAAAGTACTGCAGAATAGTTTAGGACATATAGTTCAGTTGATTCAGGCACAAGTTTGAGAAAATAATCAACTAGGTACACATCAGGATATAACTTATGAAACTCTATATTTCAATAATATCTTTTAATTAATCATAAACAAACAAGCATACCTTGTATAATTCGCCAAGAGCTTCCTCACTGACCTTTGAACCATGTCCCTGTGAGAAGGGCCACTGAATATCAAATTTCAGCTAGTTTGCACACCAAGTTCAAAAATGCACTGACGGTGCCCACATGACACATTCATTTTGGATGCATGTTGTCATGTGGGGACATACGTACGTACGCCGCCGGCGAGCCCGTGACATCAGAAGAGCCGTGGACCGGCCCTCCGAGACAAGCAGCGCAAGCAGCGCAAGGGAGTCCGAGGCAAGCAGCGCAAGGGAGGAAGGCACGACTGGTTGAAGTGGCTAGATTGCATGGCCTTTATTTTAGGAGAGTTTATTTCTAAATTAGTTTATTTCCAAAGAGTTGTTGCCAAGTTGGTTAGGCCATCGGCCTACTTATCCTGTAACCGTGAGACACTTGAGGTTAAGCAAGTTTAATACCAATCTAATCTCTCCCTACCTCTAAAACCCCAAGCCTACGGCGGAGGAGCAAACCTCGCCGGAGAAGACGACGGACCGAGGCTACGACCTGCGTAGCCGAGGGCCAGCTACCCTTGGGCTTGACGCCCTTGACAACCTGGTATCACGATCTAGTCGATCTTCGTCTTCCGCCGCCGCCGCACCATCGTCCAACCCACCAGCCGCCGCCAGCCCTAGCTCACCACCTCACACCACGATCTCCAGCCCACCAGCGTCACCCGACTTGTCCGGCGCGTCGCACTCCGGCGACATGGGCGACAACGGCGACCTCAAGGCTGCCATCGGCACTCACCAAGAACAAGCGTCGATCCAAGCCAACGCCAAGGCCATCGCCGACATCACCGCCAGCTCATCTGGAACCGGGCCGAAGGCTAATTCCGGCGAGCACCCCCAAGATCGGCCGCCCAAGCATTGGCGCCCGGAGTTTCCGCGCTACGACGGCAAGGGCGATCCGCTGACCTTCATCAACAAGTGCGAGTCTTTTTTCGTGCAGCAGCGGATCATGCAGGAGGAACGTGTCTGGATGGCGTCGTACAATCTCAACGACGGCGCGCAGCTATGGTACATGCAGGTCCAGGAGGACGAGGGCACCCCGACGTGGCCGCGCTTCAAGGAACTCCTCAACCTACGCTTCGGGCCCCCCCTCCGGTCGGCGCCCCTCTTCGAGCTCTCATCGTGCCGCCGCACGGGGACCGTGGAAGAATACCAAGACCGCTTTCAGGCGCTGCTCCCTCGCGCAGGTCATCTCGACGAGGTCCAGCGGGTCCAACTCTTCACGGGGGGCCTCCTGCCGCCGCTCAGCATGCAAGTCCAGATGCAAAACCCGCAAACACTTGCAGCTGCCATGAGCCTCGCCCGCCAGTTTGAGCTGATGGAGTCATACACGGCTCCTCCGGCCAAGCCTCCAGCTCGGGGTGTGCTGCCCACGCCGGGGTCACGTCCACCCCTGCCCCAGCAACCGGCGGCCAAGGCCCCTGCACCCACCACTGCGGTGGAGGGACGACCGGTGCGCCGGCTTAACCAGGCCGAGCAGGAGGAGCGACGCCGCCTTGGGCTGTGCTTCAATTGCGACGAACGGTACAGCCGCGGCCACAACAAGGTGTGCAAGCGCCTCTTTCTGCTGGACACCAGCCGGACGACGACGACGTCGAAGCCGCCGCCGCCGATGACGAGGACTCGGCGGCCACGGAGTCCCCGGTGTTCTCCCTGCATGCCGTCGCGGGCGTGCCCATCCGATCCAGCTCATGGTCTCCGTCGGGGGCGCCAAAGCTTCATCGGCGAGGACGCGGCGCGACGCTCTGGGCTGCCCGTCCAGCCTCGTTCGCGCATGACGGCGACGGTCGCCAACGGCGAAGCGCGTGGCCTGCCCGGGCGTCATCCGAACGCCTCCTTCTCCATTTACGACATTCCGCACCGATCTGTTTGTGATGCCTCTTGCAGGATATGACGTGGTGCTTGGCACACGGTGGCTGGGGACATTGGGACCCATTGTCTGGGACTTCGCCAAACGTTCCATGGCATTCCAGCATGGCGGACGCCCCTTCTGCTGGACTGGCGTTCCTTCGTCCGCGACAGCACATCTGCGCACCCTTGCAGCGGCCAGTGGGACGCTCCTGGACGAGCTCCTGGCCGCCTATGGGGACGTCTTCAGCGAGCCGAAGGGCCTTCCACCCCAGCGGTCCCGCGACCACGCCATCGTCCTCAAGCCCGGCTCCGCCCCCGTCGCCGTTCGCCCGTACCGATACCCGGCGGCCCAAGGACGAAAAGTGCGATTAAAAGCGACTCACCGTTCTCCTCCCCGGTCCTCCTCGTCAAGAAGGCTGACGGCTCCTGGCATCCGACGAACTTCTCGACGAGCTCCATGGCGCACGCTTCTTCACCAAGCTGGACTTGCGCTCGGGGTACCACCAAGTGCGGATGCGCCCGGAGGACATCCACAAGACGGCGTTCCGCACCCACGACGGCCTCTACGAGTTCCTGGTGATGCCGTTCGGGCTATGCAACGCCCCGGCCACGTTCCAGGCCCTGATGAACGACATCCTCCGCGCCTACCTCCGGCGGTTTGTCCTTGTCTTCTTTGATGACATTTTGATCTACAGCACCACAATTTTCGACACCTCAATCACGGTCTTCGTCCTGCTGCGCCAACACCGCCTATGCGTGAAGCGCTCCAAGTGCTCCCGGGGTGGATTCAAATCGCCATGGACCCCGCCAAAAAACGGGGCGTGCGTGGCTTCCTCGGTCTGGCAGGCTACAGGCTCCACAACTATGGTGCTATGATGGTTCAAGAAGGAGGGGTTCGCATGGAAAAGTAACAAGCGCCCTCAAAGGGGCTGTGACCACGGCGCCAGTATTGGCGGATCTGCTCAGGAGGGGATAGTAGCAGCGGGAGCTCATTGGTCATCTGGAGTTGGGCCGGCGTTTTCTCGTCAAGACGGACCATCACAGCCTCAAGTTCTTGCTGGACCAGCGCCTTGCCACCATTCCACAGCACCATTGGGTCGGCAAGTTGCTTGGCTTTGACTTCACCCGAGTACAAGTGTTCGCCGATGCCCTCTGACAGCCTCTGCACCGTCTCCCGCCACGATTTGACTTCATCGGCCGGCTCCGTCGCGCCCAGACCATTGATCCGGCCTTGGTCGCCAATAATAACTGTGGTCGGTGGCTGACGACATGGTGCTGTTGAAATGCCCTTGCTCCAGGAATCGTCGCCGCGGTCCAAACGGCCACGAGGGCGTTTAACCACCTGCACCGCCTCCGCCGTGATTTTCATTTTCCCAACATGGTGTTGTGCAGGATTTCGTGAAGCACTGCCAACGATACAAGGGACCTCAATCCGGCGGGCCTCCTCATGCCGTTGCCGATTCCCACTGCTGTCCGGGCGGACATCGGCCTTGACTTCATCGAAGCTTTACCACGGGTCAACGGCAAGTCGGTCATCCTCTCCCGTCGTTCAGCAAATAGCCACTTCATCGCCCAGTCCGTCGCGCGGGCGTTCTTCACCGACATCGTTCCATGTCCATGGTCTCACCCGGTGTTCACCTCCACGTTCTGGCGCGAGCTCATGCGCTTGATGGGGACCAAACTGCACATGTCGTCCGCATTTCACCCACAGTCGGACGGACCACTATTCATTACAACAATCGTCCTCGCCAATGGCTTGGTTACCGTGAGTACGTCTACAACACGGCAAAGTCATCACTAAATGGTCCGACCCCCCTCCATCCGCTCCTACGAACCCGGCCTTCGGGTTGCGGCGGCCCCGTGACATGGAGGGCGGGACTCCTTCCTCGCCGAAATGCGCCACCGTTTGGAACAAGCTCAGGCCGTTCAGAAACGGCACTATGACAAGCATCACCGGCCAGTGTCATGGGGACCGTCAACGTGGCGTCGTCTCTGCCTCAAAAATTCAAACTACGTCGTCGAGCTCATCAGAATACTCGCATCCACGATGTGTTCCACGTCGGCACCCTCAAAAGTTCTTCGGGACACCACCTTCGACTCCCCGCCCCTGCCTGATATTAAGCATGGCGCCGTCGTCCCTGCACCTGAGGTGTAACTGGCCAAATTTCATCAGCCTCCTACGACGAAAACTCCAGAATTTCAGCTCGAGGACGAGCTGAATCTCCAGGGGGGAGATGTCATGTGGGGACATACGTACGACATGTGACATCAAGCCGTTGACAAAGCGCAAGCAGCGCAAGGGAGTCCGAAAGGGAGGAAGGCACGACTGGTTGAAGTGGCTAGATTGCATGGCCTTTATTTTAGGAGAGTTTATTTCTAAATTAGTTTATTTCCAAAGAGTTGTTGCCAAGTTGGTTAGGCCATCGGCCTACTTATCCTGTAACCGTGAGACACTTGAGGTTAAGCAAGTTTAATACCAATCTAATCTCTCCCTACCTCTAAAACCCCAAGCCTACGGCGGAGGAGCAAACCTCGCCGGAGAAGACGACGGACCGAGGCTACGACCTGCGTAGCCGAGGGCCAGCTACCCTTGGGCTTGACGCCCTTGACACATGTGACAGAGCACAGGTGACTTACCTTCCGTTTCAACATGTTGTACGTTGCTTCTGCTGGTGTTGCAGCAGGTTCTGAGCTCTTGGCGTCTTCATTGCGTCTTCGTTTCTATGAAGGAAATATCCACGGATGGTCGTACAGCTCAGCTTAAATGGTAAACAAATATGTAATGTACACAGGACGTTTGATTGCACAAAGGAATTTCTTACTTTCTTTGCCTCTTGCACAACACCTCTAGCTGCCAATTCAGCTGCCAAAGCTTCTTTCGCTGCTTGTTCCTGTAAACCAAACATAAGGTAGTAACATCTTCTGGTCAAGATGAGAAAATGTGTCAGTTTCCATTACCTGAAGGTACTCTCTGTTCATTTCCTCCCAAATAATCTTTTTACATTGTGTTTCTTCGTCATTGTGAAGGTACCAATCAACCTACAAAATTAGAAGATAGTATTACAGCAAATTTCAAACACTTGCTTGGTCCTCACTCCACCTCTAGCTAAAGTGCCATAGATAAATTCTGAAAAATATGATTAAAAGGATTCACTCAAAAAGCATCCTTACATCATTAATATCAGAAAGGCTGTCTGGATCAACATCACCTTCACAATTTTCACCTAATGACACAATCAACTTAACAAGGATTCAAATAGAAAAACAACATTATAGCTGAGTATGATGGTTCAGAAAGTAACAAACCTCCCCCTTCAGGATCCTCGGATAGTACAGAGTCATCTAGTTCCTCAGATTCAATAGTTGAAGATTTATCTGCTCTTATACCCTGTTCAATGTGAGTTCCCAGAGAAAATAATAAGGGGTGAAATGAGCAAACAAAGAGTTTAACAGAAAATGGTAATGGAAAAACTAACATGGGACAATGCCACATATCCCAAAATTCAGCAACGAAAATAGATTTTGCACCATTTGATCATTACAGTAGGAAAGCGTTCTGTAATACCACTATTCATTACAACAATGTGGTTGCTTGAGTATAAAACTCTAAATGGTCCAAAGCTACCTTGTGCTGCCAAATTCAGGGTAAATATTTAGCAGAAATCATGACCTGGGCAGAAAAATTCAAACTACTTCACAGAATACAAGCAAAACTTCAAGAATTATCATGTGCAGAGGACATAACAAATTTCTATACAAAACTCCATTTCTTCTGTGACATGTGAAATTGACAAACAGTGAAGAAAAGGAGAACAATTCAGTGCGAGAACTAGTTATACTGATTTATTATTATTATTATTATTTTGCTTTTTATTTGTTCTTTGCTTTCTCATGAAAACAATTGAGTTTGGCCTTGCCAATGCTCTCCTGAATATGGTAACTTTTTAGGAATTGTTCCAAACTAATACATATGTTTCACAGGGCGATTTTCGAATAACCACCTAGAATTGTTACCCCCACTAACCCTTTCAAAGGACAAAACTGTTTTAGTTGTAAAATTTACTTTTACGCTGCTGACAGCAGTAGACAAGAGCATGACTTGAATGGAATAGGGAGCTGCAGGATTTGTTTCCTAGGAAAGATGCACCTTAAGAATACTGGGCATCATGTTTATCATGGCTTGCCTCTGAGCTTGGCAGAAAAACATACTGAACAATGATATCAACTTTACTTATATTACCATGGTATGAGCATTCCTCTGTACAGAAGCTATTACCTCTCTAGGAGTTTGGGTGTTCTCAACATCAGAATTCTGTGTGTCACAAAGCGATTCTTTCACTGCAGCCTCTTCTTCAGCTCTTTTAGCAACTTCAAATCTTTGCTTTTCAGCTTGCTGGAATGCTGGAGGGTCTGCACCACCTTCTAGTCCACCCGATAGTTTAATGAACTGGACAGTCAGACGAAGTGTGAAAAGCATATGAATTCTGCAAGTCAATGTGGTATGCACATATACATAGTAGATGTGTTTACCTTATTGTAGCATTTTTCACAAAGTCCATGAGCAAAATGCTCAAAATTTTTATCGTCCTTGTGCTTGCAAAGCATTTCTCCAGACATGGGTGAACGTTTTGAGACAGGCTCTTGATTATATTCATCAGTTGTTGCCAGAAATTCTTCAATCTAATAGAGGCATGAAATATAGGCATACTTTAAGAGAACTGTTTAAAAAATATGTTGGTGATAACGTACATTAAGAAAGACAGCAGAAGTAATCAATGTATTCTTGATAGGGGGTTCATTGCTATTGCCTGCCAAGGTTGGTACTTGTGTACTACACCATGATCAGGGTTGCAAATCGAATGCCAACCCAGGAGCCTTGCAATACAATCTGTCTTCTTAATTCAAACTGATGATGAGAGCTGTCTCTTGAAAGGGATAAAGCTAGGTAATGGCCAAACTAAAATTATGAACTTACCACTTTAAATTATGAATTTAAATGAAAAATCAAAACCAGATGGCAAAAATAATGGCTGCTTGAAGTTACCAGCCTAGAAAGAATGAGTATCATCTGAGTTTTTCCCTTGAAAACTAGAATTGCAAACATCATCATGACACCTAATTCTTACCATAGACAAATATATAATTCAACTCATGAGACCTAATTATTATATACAAATATATAATTCATAGGAATGAAGTATGCGCGTTGAAAAAAGGAGGTGGCATCCTAGTTGAGTTGCTAGAATTTGTTTGTTTGTTTGAGTCATTTCAGAGTTTTTTTCAGATCGGATGTGAGAGGAGCAGCAGCAAGCTTGCTATCCAGGAAGTTAGCAACGCCTCTACTTATAGAGTTCAGAAGATTGATTGTAATCAAGAATAATAAATAAACCTAAGAATTCAGAGTCTCCTCAGACTCTTGTTTGGCAGCTTACAAACAAAAGACTCATTCTCATGAGAACAGCACCACAGGAATTAACTGCTAGTGTGACAAGACACAATATCACAAGGAATTTCTATTGGATATTATAAATTTTAGGTTATTCAAGTTGGAAATTCCATCGAAGAAAGAAGCATACTGTTAAGCTGCCAGAATCTGTATTTTCGAACTCTATCAATCGCTTCATTAGAGTGGCTTCACACACATGCACAACAGAAACCTGAGAAACAAAAAATATAATCAATGTCGTTACTATAATACTCAACCAATATGCCTATGTCATACAGGAAAAAAATGTACAGTGTTTTCCTACTCATCTATTTAGCCATTAATTCGGGCTAAACAACCAATTAAATGGTATAAATGGATGATTAAACTTAGACGGTCTACCACTGTGCAGTGTTTAAACGTGGGCTAAACAACTCTTTAGGCGGTCAACATAGGAGAACATTCACAACACAAGTTGATGAAAGTTCAAGATATCTCATGAACATAAGGACTTACAATATCTGCCTTAGTGTAGTTATATCCATGGGAGAGTGCAGCAATATATAACGCTGCACCACATAGTCCACTCGGCTTCCTCCCAGTCTGCAAGACAGGCTAAGGCAGTAAGCTCATCACAGCCTTGTGAAAAATATATGGAAGAAAAATGTAGTAAGGAACACCTGCCTGCATCCAATCTCGCTTCATGCTAGCTACAATGCGTAAAGCTGTGTCTGAGACAGTGCGTACAGCAGCATTATCCCTTCCACGAAGCAAACCTAAAAACGAAACCAATTTATACTGTATTAACAAGCTGAAATAATAAGACTCATGTACATAAAGAGAGGAACAATTTTTTATCGATTGCAGAAGCAAGGTCCACAAAGATAACATTAGTTGTAACAAAGATAATAGCACGTGTAGAAATCTTTGATATATACATAACCCATGTGGCATGTAAATCACAATAGTTGCACAATATGAACCAGTCTACAGATTGTTCAATGGCGTTATTTTCAGTTAGCCATAGATAAAGGTGAGTCTCAAACTGCACTGACTGGTAGCTGAACAAACAGAGGAATGTCATTAATCAAAACCTGCAGACCACTCCAATGCCGATCTGATGGTAAGCAGGCTAACCCAACAGTTCCAAATTTTTTAACCTCTGATTTTATTTAACTTTTGGACCAATAGGAATTCCACTATCAAGTTTTTTTTTGGAATCACAATTTTGACAAATATTTATAAAAATAGACCCTGGTTGGAACCTTGACGGCTTATTAACACTAAATAACCAAATAAAGGCTAGAATACACAAGAAATGTTATAAGCATTGGGTAAGTATATTTTATACATATAATACTATAGGACATGTAGCCTTTTGTAAATCTTAAAGCTGAAACACATGCATAGTGACGGTCGCCATGCAGAGTTTCAAGATTAAAATATTCTAGTGGACAGCATCTTAGCATATTTGTGTATACGTCAACTCTTTGAACAATTGCACAACATAAAGTGCAGCAGAATTATGCCATTAGCTTACATGCTGTAAAACGATGGATGAAAAGGCTGGGATCTATAAGCTTCTGAATAACTGGATGCTTTGCAAGTAGCAAAACTTGGCAGAGCTGGAGAAAAACAGCACCCAGGACATAACTGAAACAAAAACCCAAGTGAGTCCCTTCATTGGGTTATACTAGATAAAGGGCCAAAAAGTTGGAATACTCACACACTTATCTGTAGATAGTCAGAGAAGTCGATAAGAAGATAAGCTTTCTTACTTTGCCTGGCAAGGAAAGAAGGTAAAACTGAACATTATTAGTACTACAATATAGCTTGCTGAAGAACAAAAATTAAAATAATAATAAAAGGAAGACAAAATTAGAATAAAATTTGCAAGAGATATCAACAAAGGCATGAAAGTGAAAAGTACATTTTCAGGATTAAGACAGATATAATAAACTAAATTGGGAATTCAGCAATAATGAATGAAACATAATAGTCAAACATGCTTTGCAGACTAATTGTGACTAATCATAGTGCAAAGCTGATCGACATGGCACCGATAAGCCTGACTAATCATGACTAATCGCGATTATTTGTAAGACCTGATAACATTGGAAATAAAAAGGAATAGGTCTAAATACATCCTCGCTGCTAAGAACTCAGCAATAGAAAATTTAGTTTGTAACCTCAACAGTGATGGGGCATTCTTAGAAAGTATTATATATAATAAATATGCGGGGAACATATATGTCTTGTTTACATGGAGGAATGCAGAATATATTAACAAAGACTGTTGAATGAGTATGCCATGCATTTTTGTGGCCTGTAAAAGCTACTTGTGTTATAGTTTAGGCATTTAAACATCCTAACCCTAATGGACCACCGAGAGGAAGCTTCTCAAGGTTAATTTTCTAATTAAAGGCCAGAATCACAGGGGGTAAAGTGAAGCAACACTTAGTATGTCTGCACTCAATTATTGCAATTCTCAATCTAACAAAATAAACATTTTCCATGTTTACAAAGGGATACAATAGAATTATATCTTGTAGTATCTTTTCCAAAAATAAAAGGTGAACGTAATATAAAATTAACTATTGCTAGTCCCATCAAAAAGTGGCCAGGGTGGAGATAAGTTAATCAACGAATGGTCATGTTCAAAAAGAAGTCAGCAAAATAGACAAAACCTTCAGAAGATCCAATAAAGAAAATAGTGAGCCCATAATTAGGTTGTAGCATACCGGCAGGCAATGTAAAGGCAAGCAGCTGCAACATGGGTTGTTCTACGGCCCTTTGTAAAACCACGGTCAAGAGCTATCTGCACTTCAAAAAGAAGAAATATCGGTATCACGACTGCTGCATTCCACTTAATCAACATGACTATGGACTGATAATAATAGAAATATATGCCTCGTAGAAGTGATGAGCCTTCATAATGATAGTATCCCCACCACCAACATGTAAGTTATTGACAATCTGACTAATCTCATCCCTTGCTAGTAAAATACAAAGTGCAAATATAAACATTAGTCGACAGAGTATCATGAGTAGTGAAAAATAAGTGCCATAAAATCCATACCTCTGTCTAAGGTTCTTTTATGGGAAATTGAGTATCCAGACTCAATGCTTTCAAAAACACGTCCCGCAAAGTGGCTCTATATATCTCCAAAACATATCAAACTGAGAAATTGGTAAACAAAAAAGAAAACACCAAATGCTGCAAACAAATGAGTCAAAATCAACCTGCCCTTGGCTATCCTTATAAAAATTAGGCTCATCACTGAATACCGTGTCATCAAGAACCTTCCCACACCTACCACAGCATCTGGTTGCCAAACATGTCAGTTGATTACCAATAAACAAGCACACGAGCCAAAAATTGGTTTATGAAAATCTAATGAACAGGCATTAACAGAGTGGTAAGCAAAGCAAGACCATGTTCATAACAAAATACCGACAGTATACAAGAGCAGGGAGATCTCACTTGAATCCTTTGTCAGGATCCGTTACGGAGGGGCAGTCATCATCACAGTGATCGCAATAAACCATCGCTGAATGCTCGGCAGCTCACATCAACCTGTGAAATTTGTAATGAATTTCCGTTCAGTTCCAAGCACATATGAAATCGTGTTCATTTGTGTAAAATACATGCAGATTGAGAAAAAAAAAAGGTTTTGGATCCATGCTCCCCCACTTCGCTCCCACTTTTCTTCCTCGAATCAAGGCCCTGCCAGTGCCATGTTATGTTACTCAATTCCCTAGTTCCCTATATCCAGGGGCGTGCCTAGTGGCCAGTACAGAACATTGCTCATGGGTGTAACTAATTGACGAGCTAATTGACGGGAACTGGCTTCAATTCTCATCTCCGAAATTTGAGAAGAATCTAACTTCCCTAGGTCGTCCAATTGAACATGGAGAATACGGGAATTTAGGTCCAGTTTTGGAGTCGCGAACCTGAAGAAACCTGAAACCTGGCGCTGCGCGCGTGTGTTCTAGGCGGATTGCTGGTTCACGCCACGCCCTCGGCCGCTTGATCACCGCCGCGCTGGTTTGTAGCCTTGCCGCTTCCGCCGCGGCGGTTTGCCGGTCGCTCGAGTATGCCCAGCTTGCCTTGATTTTGCAGGAGCTGCGTGCACCCGCCGACGGAGACGGACGGCGGCAGAGGGTTTTAGTAGGAGATCGTGCTGGGCCTGTGGTTGCCAAGGTGGCCCACTCCGTGTACAGGCTAAGAGCCCAATAGGTAGTTGGATCCAGAACGGCTCGCGAACGAGCGAGCGGGCTGTTGTGGGACTGGATCGAGTCCATTTACCGAGTCGGACAACAGATAAATAGCGTTTTTCTTTTTTGTTTCTTACAAAAAGTAATTTCCCCAATAATTTTTTTGCCATTTTGATTTTTTATTTATTTTTTAGAACTGAAATGGGAAAATTTAGGTCTCACAAATGAAGTGATGGAATTTCTCTAAAAATCATTCATAATTTCCCCGTGATGACTGTGTGTGAGCATAGACGGAGGAGTTATAAGTTCACATGAAAATTGTGGGACACAGCCAATTCTACAAACCTTGTACTTAAAACCTTTCCG
This sequence comes from Chrysopogon serrulatus, assembly GCA_015844335.1. Taxonomy (NCBI): domain Eukaryota; kingdom Viridiplantae; phylum Streptophyta; class Magnoliopsida; order Poales; family Poaceae; genus Chrysopogon; species Chrysopogon serrulatus. The sequence goes on from JADLZL010007847.1 coordinate 37,235, forward strand.
TTTGGCATGCCGAACATATAGAAATAAGGTACCAAGATGGCTTCAAATGAAATGGCCTTTTTTGGGAATGACGGGAGGACAAAAGATCTAACCAACCACCTGCTGGACTAGTTGGGACTTTTTTTTTTGAGATTGAATCCTATACAGCTATAGTATCTAGATAATCTTTCCATTTTAACGTAGCATGGGCACTGCATTGCAAAGACAAACCATGAGAATAAAGCTACGGGGTATAATATAATTATTAGTGTCTTCATATCTTACATTCATATAAAATAATGGGATTACCTTGTGCCCTGCAGCTTCTGCAAGTACTTGGCGGGCTTAGAAGGAATAAAAGTCTCAACATCCATAGATTTTTCCATGACAAAGGAGGTGTACACATCAGAGCTAGAGCTGTCTTCTTTGCTCTTGATATATTGAAATGCTGACTTACAGTTTTGTTTGGCATGTCAATGGCCACGAGCCACATGTTATCATACTCAATCACATCTATCAAGTGCCCCTAATTTGCCATCACAAAGTAAACGATGCTTAGGCCATTCAAGCTGACATGAGCGAATTGGAAGGGCATGGGCTGCATAGGCTTCAAACAGCAGGAGATAATTTGATCTGACCACAACACCTTTTTTCATATCATCTCATCCTTCTCTGATATCTCTAATGTCCAGGAGTCAGTTACGAAGCCTGATTCAGGGATGTATTCTAAACCAATCATCCTGCCATTGCCACCAACAGCACAAACAAACTTCATGGCACCACTCTCCTCATTAACACCCAAAGTCATGAACATATCCACGAATGATTTGCTAAGGCCACGACAATACATGCCAGGCAACTTGGTAGGTAAATGCTAGGTACCGGAGCTTGGGGTTGTCATTGAACACGTCGCAGAGCAAGATCGCAGCTTGGTAGTAATCCACGCAGCACAGGAACCTCCCGAACTAGATGACGGTGTCAGCAGATCAATTCCACACGAACTTCTCTAAGCAGCACCACCATGGACGACGACACACATCTTCACACATCTCGTACTGACACCGGGACGATCTATAGCTCCGCTAGGTTCTGGTCAATGTACGTGTAGCAAAAGGATCCCGTGTTGAACATGTCGTGGGGCAACTCGCGGCTAGGAACGAGGACGGGGTAGGTCATCTAGAAGAGCACTGCATCACGGTGGGCCACCAAGACATTGAAGGGATGAGAACTCGCAACATGAAGAGCTCGCACACGCAACATGAAGAACTCACACATCAACATGAAGAACTCACACAGCTCTAAGGGCTTGTAGACAAATATATGACACTGATGCTGTAACAATAGACAAGAATAGCCCATGTTAGAGGAGGACGAAGCTCGGCCAAGAATTGACGAATCCAGTATGCCTCAGCCACGACATTAGCTACTACATCTCTATATTTCGCTTCAGCACTAGAGCTCTATATTTTGCTTCAGCATTAGAGCGCAAGATGGTGTGTTGGCGCTTGGAGGAAACACATAGTATCTGAAGTGGAGCGACGGGTGTCTAGTCAAGCAGCTCAGAAATGTTAACATAGTAACCCGCTTCTAAAATCAACTCATGAAAGGAAACCTTTAGAAAAAAAGATACAATCTGTTCTTCAGGGCAAAGGCTAGATATCCAAATATCTTTTACTTATATGGATCTAAAATCTACTGTAATGTTCATTTTTGTCCTTATTATTTTCTTTGTCCCCTTTTTTTGTCTCCTAAATCTTTGCTTGCTCCTGCAACATATAAACTTTTTTTAATTTTATTTCTTATTTTTTAATAAATTCCTTATGTAGGAAAAAAAAATATAATATTCTATCGGTATAAACTTTTTAACTTTATTTTTTATTTTTAATAAATTCCTTATGTAGGAAAAAAAACATAACCATTCTATCGGTGTCGATGATATGAGGTTGGCAGTCTATCGAGGGGTATGTCTACAGTAGTAGATTATTCAGTGGAGGTTCATAGTAGTAGATTATTCAGTGGAGGTGAGCGAGACGACGGACTAGACGTGATGCAAGACAATCGCAAATATTTATCCAGATTCTGGCTATTTGAAGAGCATAATACCGTACGTCATGCGTCTATGTGGGTTGTATTGATGATTATGAGATCCTAATCTCTATGAGGATGCCATCTAAGCGATCCTTACCTCTCCTTTTATACTATAGAGAGATAGGGTTACAAGTAAAATATCTAAGTTAGTACTAATCTAGATTACACCATCTATAACAACTTGTGGGCCAGACCTCCTGACGGTGCGGCCCATGTATCATCTTATGGGTACCCAAGGGAGTTTTATATTTCAGCACCAAGATGGCTTCCCACAAAAATGGTTGGGAGCTACAAAATTCTAGAACTCATCAAACATTATAATTACATATAAAATTTTATTTACATAGAAATCACATAGAAGGTTGAGACTTTATAGATGTAAACATATACTGTTCTCCAACTATCCATGCCTTTGCATGAGGATTTCAATATAGGTAGGTGCATGCACTGCATTTCAGACCGTCACACACACACTCACACACAAGCTTCAAGCTACTATTTTCTGATGGTTCTTCCTGTATTACCCAAATATAGGGCATACCTAGCTTTATTAATTCCATACGCACAAGCACAACGGCCGCACAGCAGGGCTTCTGTACGTGTCTCTTGCATGGTCAGGGACTATTGCATGCAGGGTCAGGAGTTGACCTTGGAGCAGCTGACCCTGATCTGGCCCTGGGACCCTGTCTTGGGGGCGATGTTCCCCATGTTCACCATGGCCGTGGCAAAGGCGCTGCTGAAGGCGGACGCGCTGGACGCGAAGCTCCTGACCGTGGCGTCGGTGCTGCCGCCGTTGAAGAGCTGCTGGTCGGAGTGCAGCAGCCCCTTCTGCGACAGCAGGTTGCTGAAGTAGGCGTTGTCGAAGGCGGTGGGCGACGCGGCGTCCAGCGGCGCCAGCGTGGAGTCGCCGCTGCCGTTATTGTTGGCCTGGGGGCAGTTGGCCTGCAGAGACGCCGCGAACGTGGAGTTGATGTTGGTGTCGTTGTAGATGTGGTCACGGAAGAACCGGCATTGCGCCTGCCCGATCGTGTGCCCCCCTGAAATCAGTGCAAGTGAATCAGTTAAGTGGACACCATTGCTTTTTGTGTTCTCCTCATCTCTTGTTGTGTTCTCTCGATCTACATACCCGAGAGAGCAACCATGTCGGTGACGCTGAGGTTCTTGTTTGCGAATGCCTGGGTGAGGTTGGCGAGGTCGAAGGACGGAGCTGGCAGGTCCCGCTCTGCGTTGTCCTTGCTTGCGGTGGTGGAGTCCCTTCTTCCTAGAAGAACAGTCCATGACGGCCCTCCGAGCGCTACGACGGAGTCACGGGCGGCGACGGCGAGGATGTCAGCGCAGGAGACGGTCTGGTTGCACACGGCCTCCACCTGCGTCTTGATGTTGTCGATGACGCTGAAGCCCCTCAGCGAGTTCTTGTTCGGGATCGCCCCCTGCTCGCCGGTGAAGCTCCCCGTGTCCGCCAGCAGAACTGATGCGTCGCAGCCCTGCAGTGCGCGCCACACGCAGTGAAATCTGGTCATCCACGTACTACGTGTGACTGCAACTTTTCAAAAATGCATGCATATATGCATGCATGCGAGACGAGAGCGAGAGCGAGTGACAGAGACTTGCATCGACGAAGCAGTCGTGGAAGTGCAGCCTGAGCAGGGACGCCCCCATGCGGGCCTCGTTGTTCACCGCCGCCGTCACCGCGCTCTTGATGGTGGACAGAGCCTTGGGGCACGACGTGTCGTAGAACGTCGACGACAGCTGCGCGGTGGCCGCCGACGAGGACAGCGCCGCGACAGCGACCACCAGCAGGCTGCGGCAGAGGCGAGAAGCAGCCGACGCCATCATCGATCTGCCTGTGTTGTGTGTTTGCTTTGTTTACCTTCGTACAGATCAAAGCAGGACCTCTGTTGTGTGCCTGCATTGTTATTGCAGCATGCATATTTATAGCTACAGATTTTGGCGCCAATTCATCATCAGTCATAAGTGTAAGTGTAATCTATCAGTCCACTCAACACCATTGTGGCAACGAACAGCACCGGCGCATCCAAAATTGGCGCCTAACTTGTCTAGAAAAAAACCGTGAGTACTGACCAAAATTAGTGCAAAATGGGCCACGCGAGATGCGATTCGATTCGATTAGTAGTTCAGAACGCACGAACGAACGGACGAACCCCAGGACGGGGCCAAGAGAGTCACACAGCTCCGGTTAAACTATTGCTGCAGCTCCCATATTGTATTGTAGAACAGTCTGAAAGACTGAAAGTTCATCCTGCATGCGTTCCTCGAGGAAGAATATTCAAATAAATGTCACTTTCATATGTAAAAATAATCGCAGGATGCATGAGATTGATCGACCTTAGTGCTGTGCATGCCGCAGTCTTTGCAAGTGGACCATTCTCTGAAAGTGTCCTCCATGGCTCCATGGTCACCAAAGACATGCGGGCAAGCAACATTTTTAAAATGGCAATTATATATTAAAATATATAAATATTTATGCTAAGTAATTAGTATCATTGGGACTTTAACGTTTTTTAACAAATTTATTTGGGATAAAAATGTTGCACGTTTTTTCTACAAATCTAGTCAAATTGGACAACCACGACTAGCTAGTACACTGCGCTTACAGTTGTGGGAAATGAACACATGTGTGCAGTGTGCTCATCAGCTAGACTCTTATATATTTTAATGAGAATATCTGTACTCAATAATAACTGGCTGGCGTGGAGTTCAGCTAGATAAATTATAACAAGGCAAACATGGCTTTGGCCACGGTTTCGGTGATCTATGGATCACTGGGATGTAACGTTTGCTCTGTTCCTGCTTAATGAAACATGTGTTAAGCACATTCTGGAAAAAAAAAAAAGGCAAACATTTTTCTGTTCGGTTACTATACTTACTAAACTGAAACTGCAAGCACAGCAGTGTGTGCGTATGTCAATTCAGTATCTTAGCCGCAGTATAAAAATTTCCGCACAAGACATCCAGTCAATTATGCTCCATGTCTTGTGTGGAAATTTTGCACAAGTGGACGAGACAGGGAGAAAGGATCTCTATCGACGTCGATCGATGGCACTGATTTCGCGAAGAGCTGAGGCTGGTCAGCATTCGTCCAAGACACTTCCATCCTGCTCTGACCGTTATGCAGTCATGAATTTCACACTTGCTGAAAAAGCCTTTTAGCTGCATCTGAATGGGTTAGCCCCGACAAGATTAGCCGATGATCGAGATGTTGGCCAGATACTAGTACTAGTTCTTTTGGACACTTCCATGTCATCGTCAGGCTCCAGCTAGCAGCGCTGGTGGACTCAGCCTAACTGACAGGAGCTAGTAGCCTTTTTTTTCTTTTCTTTTTGATGAATAAGGCATCTTCAGATTTTTCCTGTGTAAGGTACGGAACTGACAGCATGAACTTTGGCGCTAATTTAGGAAGACTGATAGATATAGAAGTAAATGGATTATACGTGATTTATTTTAATTACTATAGTAACTAGTCCATTAGCCTATGTTCCAACACATAACTTAGATCCTTATACGTTAGTATAGTGTCTGTGCTTATGTCACAACGTCATTTCAGAGATGCATATGAAAACTTCTATTTGACATTAATTAATCCAAAAGTTAGGCTTGGCACTATGATGAAACAAATTTATATATATGCATTAACCAAAATTTCTATATACACATTATAATCATTTGATCAGCTCTATGCTTCTGCTGATTCCAAATATAATAGTGAAGGTGTCGTTGAGCGTCATGTCACTGTTCTAGAATATGCCATGCGGTTTGTCAACAAATATTTTTCACGGTCACTAAACTATAAAATGTATATATATATTTTCTTCCAAACATGCGTATGTACTTTGTGTACAAAGGTAACGCATATATAGGCATCATTTAATTAACAATGGTAGAACTTTATGGTTATTTGATTTTTTTTCATTATTATAGCTTATTGTATTGGTAATTTAGATGTATGTAAATTTGTTTTTGTTTATCTTTTATAATGGAAGAGTTAAACAATTTAAAAGGAGTGATTTAGTCTTCGTTTAAATTATTTTTTATAATAGCCGAGGCGAGTAATTTTAAAGTAAATTTAGCAGCTACTTTAAATATATAAATAGCTAGGGAAAGTGGTAGTAGTACTTAATCTCCCAATGCCTTTGCATGAGAGGTCCTCGTTACAGATGTTGATCGATACACGGCAGTAAGTACGGTCTCTCTCCCTTCCATACTTTGATATGGAACAAGAAATCGAGATGGCGTACGTACATAACTCGTTATACATACTACTATATATGTATGCATATATATATCTTTGTTGGTATAGTTGTCCATATTATGCACGATCTTATTCGCTATTTGGAATAATGTGGGTTGGCGCTCGTCTTAGCACATTCCCACACACTTGCCACTGATGTCAACGTCCGTGGTGGTCGTCCGTCTTAGGACGAGTTTACCTTCCAGCAGACGAGCCTGATCTGCCCATTGGTTCCCGTGAGTGGGCTGAGGTTCCCCATCTTCACCATCGCCGTCGTGAAGGCGCTGTTGAACGCCGATGAGCTTGACGCGAAGTTGCTGACCGTGCTGTCGGTGCTGCCGTTGTTGAAGAGCTCCTGGTCTGAGTGCAGGAGCCCCTTCTGCGACAGCAGGTTGCTGTAGTAGGCGTTGTCGAACGCGTTGGGCGTGGTGGTGTCCAGCGGCGCTAGGCTGCTGCCGCCTGATGCTGGGCAGTTGGCCTTGAGCGACGTCGCGAAGGCCGCGTTGATGTTGGTGTCGTTGTAGATGTGGTCACTGAAGCTAGAGCACTGTGCCTGCCCGATAGTGTGAGCGCCTGCAAATAAAGTGCGATAATGCGCGCATACGTCGTCGTCAGCTAGACTGGAACTGAAGATTCAAAGGTATGTATGTATTACTATAGCTAGGGCATGCATAACATATTATTACATATATTTGCACCTACCTGAGAGAGCAACCATGTCGGTTGGGCTGAGGTTCTTGTTGCCGAACGCAGATATGAGCTGTTGGAGGCTAGACGTAGGAGCTGGGAGGTCGGTTGTCTCGCTCGGGAATGAAGCGGTCGAGTCCCTTCTCCCCAGTAGAACGGTCCACGAAGGCCCGCCGAGCTGGGCAAAGACAGCAGGATCGAGTTCCAAACCAACAGTAAGGTCAGAAACAAGGAAACAGCAGTGCGTGGCTGGAACTGGAATGGAATATGCATATCTCTTCATTCTCACCGCGACGACGGAGTCACGGGCGGCGACGGCGAGGATGTCGGCGCAGGAGACGACGCCCGGGCACACCGCCTCCACCTTCGCCTTGATGCTGTCGATGACATCGAAGCGCCTCAGCGATCCCTTGTTCGGAGGCGAGCTCTGCTCCCCGGACGTGTCGTTCAGCAGAACGGACCCGTCGCAGCCCTGCAGTGAGCGAGGTTCACAAATCTCTAGTTAGCTGCGTGTACCTGTGTGGTGTGCGTATATACGTTTACGTTCTGCATATGAGACTTGCATGCACAAAGCAGTCGTGGAAGTGCATCCTGAGCAGCGACGCCCCCGTGCGCGCCTCCTGCATCACCGCCGCGTTCACGCCGCTCTTGATGGTGGACAGCGCGCTGGGGCACGACGTGTCGTAGAACGTCGACGACAGCTGCGCGGACGCCGTCGAGGCCAGCGCCGCCAGCACCACCAACAACGCAAGGCGAGAAGCAGAGGCGGCAGCCATGGCTATGCTTTGCTTTCTCGGTAGCTACTAGCCTGCTTGCTTAATTCTGCTCCTTAGCTTAGCTTAATTTGTGGTGGTGTGCAGTGGGGATGATGCTCTACTCCATGCATATTTATAGGGCCCAGCTGATGCCTGCATGCCGCTACGGATCAGAAAACATCCAAATCGAACGCCAAACTTCGTCCAGGTTTAGTCTCCGAAAAGCCACCAACCATTTTCGTCTCGCAGTGCAGCAAGCCACTCCACCCGGCACACAGTGTTGACCAGCATCTGAATTGTGTTACATATATTGGCATAAATACCAGAGAATATATATGTAGCGCAGTTTTATGTGCAAGCATCCAATAGAAGGGCACGCGACGAAAAGTATGTGACCCATATATACTGACCAAGATTTAGTCGATGTTGAGGAGATACTGGTGTGTTTCTTTTTAAACTTCCCTGTGAGCTCCAGCTGGCCGCTGAAGCATGACCTCAATCCATCAACAACCTAACTAATTATATAACTGATAACCTTATATATATATATATTTTTTAAAGATGGATTTAATTTATATGGTATATATATATATATATATATATATATATATATATATATATATATAAGGTAAATTTCTCGTACTCCCCAAGAGTAGTTACTCCCTCCGTGTAACCATGCCTCACGAGACCACGCCTGGCCACGCGCGGCCACGCCTTCAAACTACTGGCTAGCGGGTCACGGACAAGTAGACCCAATAAAGCATGTATACCGTATAAAATACTGTCCACCGAATAAATGATTTTCCAATCATTAATTATTTCTCCTCTCTTCTCGGTAGATGAGATAGGTACGGCTTCATTCAAATTCATTTCTGTCCCGAGATATCTGCTTCATTAGCCTTCGTTCTCATCTAGTTCATCGTCGCTCATGCCCTTTTGCCTGCGCTGTGCGCTGCGCACACACTGCCGCATGGCAAGGATGCATGGTGCCGCCGGCGGCCAACAGCGCTGCATGGAGCGGATCAGGGTGGCGGCCGAGACTAGGCTGCATGCGTCTCCTCCGTGTTCTCTTCGCCGAACGTCGCTGCGCCCCGCGCGTGATACAGATCTTCCACCACCTCGGACTGCCCGGGACGACGGCGGCAGTCACAGCTCCGGCGACCTCCGTCGAGTAGGCCGCGCGAACCCATTGGAGTCCAAGCTCCGCCCCTGCCGAGCAGCTTCGTGCTGGAGTCCGTGCGTCGTCCCGCCGCTCGAGATCCAGCGCTCCCTGCATCTGCATCGTCCCCGACGCAGGAGATCGATCCCCCATGCGCGCGCCTGTCTCTACCGATAGGTAAGGTGGAGAATATATATTTCTCTTTTCTACCGAGAACTACAGAAGTACAGATCTACTTCTTAATTTTGCATCTTGTTCTGGTGGATCCCGGCGAGGAACTAGCGTGCTGCTACTTTCGTTATCGCTGGACGATTCGTGTGACAGGTGATTAATCAGTTTGTTGTCTAACCTATTGATTGATGATTCCTTCTTCTCGATCTAGAACTTATATACTGGGTATGAAATCAGCTTTTCTTCTGGGCGGATCGGACAAAGGGAAAGGAGAAAAATCGTCTATACATATCTGACTATAGTTTCGACTACGATGCATGACCGTGATCTTTCTTCTCAAAATAGTATCGATACATACTCCAGTGTATGTATGATGTAACAGTGTCTTCTAGTAATTAAGTGAAAAATATGTGTATGTATGTATTCATACTCATAAATATCATGTATGTACTCCCTTATTTACGTTCTATGCATGTCCTCTGCTAACATGCATGTGTATTCATACTCCCTGCAAATATGTGTATGTATGTATTCATACTCATAAATATCATGTATATACTCATACAACCATTATACATGTTTGTGTTCATACTCCTTTGGCAGGTACACACGTATATACTCGTAGCGATCACAGCAAAGAAAAATTCAGAATACTTCATTACAGCACACACGCACAGCAGTTTATACGCTTGTTTACTGTGTTTTATTTTTAAGTATTCATGCATACTCTGTAGTTTGCACCAAGCTAGTTCATATACGACAACACATGCTAATGCACAAGTATATATAAAATACTCTATTCCAAAAAATATGTACTACTCTATTCTAAAAGTTACTCCAGATACTCCATTCCAAAAAGTATGTACAAATCAATACTATATTTTTTTAAAAGTATGTATACGTACTCCTTTCAAAAAAAAAAGTGTGAACAAACTCCTTTCAAGAAAAAAAGTATGCGTATACACTCCTCTTCAAAAAGTATGAATAAGTACTCATTATGAAAAAGTATGCGCCCATAAATTATTATACAACTCATTTTTCTTATTAAAGTATGCACCCATACTTTATTCACACAAAAGCATCGTGTATACTACCGACAAAATAATACGTCCAAACATACTTGTCCGCTTTTCATGGGAGTTTTCTGGCCATTGGCCCTTTTTCTTATCACGTATATATGTCCAGATAAGTACTACTCCCGTGTACGGGTCGCGTTTGTCAGCCCGTTAATCTGCCCCTAACACGCCGGACACCGGGTTTCTACGTAAATTCTAGGTGGGAGTAGATACTCCTGGGAGTATAGAAAACTCACCCTATATAGGTATATATTGTCGGTGCTAGAACTGGTGGTTCTAGCGCCAACTAGTAAATTTATGGTGCGTGCTCCCAACTCCGGAAGGTGTGCAAGATGGACACAAGGATCTATACTGGTTCGGGCAAGAGAAGGCCCTACGTCCAGTGGGGGGAGGATGACTTGTATTATCTTGCACTAAGGTGCTTGTAGGTAGGGGTGTACAAGCGGTTGAGAGAGGGCGCTGGTCCCAAGTCTCGTGGTTGATTGAGTGGAATGCCAATATCATGCTTGTGAAAGCTTGCCCGTTTAGGACCCCCGTCCTCCCCTTTTATAGCCGTAAGGAGAGGATGGAGTTTACAAAAGGTGCCCCTGCACGTGAAGGGGTCGTGAGCGTCTCCTTCTCCTGGTCCAAGGCCTCGGAGCTGGTTGCCTTCCTTGTGCTGAGGCTTCGGAGTGGGCGGCGGCATTGTTGGGCATGGTCGTAGCTGCGGGGTGTCACCTCCCCAGTCCTGGTGATGGAGAAGACGTCTGTCCCTGTGTAGGTTGGTGGAGTGGCGATGGATGGCGTGTCCGAGCCCTGTATCTTGCTGTAGCTTTGACTCGCCTCGAGTCCGAGGCTCGGAGGGCCTCGGAGCCTGCTGCCGTACGTGGAGTAGTTGGCACAGGGGTGGGCGATCATCGGGCGATTCTTTGCCCATCCCGGGCTCAGAAAACCCGGGAGAGACTGTTGTTTGACCAGCGTCCCGCCTGACCTGACCCCCGTATGAAAGATGACACCGGATGACGGCCCTTGGCGTGGCTATCAGCGCCCCGGGGCCTCGGTGATTTAACCTGTCACAGGAAGTAGGTGAAACAGTGTCCCATAGTGGGTGGCATGGCCACCACCGTGGGGGATGACGAAACCTTGAGCGCGGGCGTGATCAGTGATGGGACGGCTCCCTTATCCTGCCAAGGGATGGCGCCACTCTGACAAGAACTGTAGAGAGGTGGGCGGTGGATATACATCCAAATGTCGAGGCTTGGTTTGACCTGGAGTGCGGAGCGGCCCCGTCCGAGGCCTAGGCGCGCAGGGGCTCAAAGCAGAAGTCGGAAGGCGAGAGCTCGTCCGAGGCCTCGGCCGGGGAGGGCTCGGGCGAGGCGGAAAGCTAGCGCCCGTCCGAGGCTCTCGGCGAGGAGGGTTCGGACGAGGCGGAAGGCCGGCGCCCGTCCGAGGGCTTCGGGCGAGGAGGGCTCGGACGAGGCGGAAAGGAGTTTGTTGGGCCTTGAAGGGCCACGTTTTGTTGTTGTGAAGCCTGACTTTGCGTTTGTTGGGCCCAGTTTATGTGACTTGTCTGGGGCCCTATTTTTGTACCCGACATATATATATATATATATATATATATATATATATATATATATATATATATATATATATATATATATATATGTGTGTGTGTGTGTGTGTGTTGGCGTTACTTTAGGAAGACTAACACAAAATTTTCTTTATCATAATCTTAATCTACAATTGGAGGCCTCCAAGAGATCATCCACGTGTGGGGCGTGCTAGAAAAAAAGATAAATTTTAAGAATTCTCACAATAACTAGAAACATATTACCTTTAATTTTATTAATTAACTCAATCATCCCCCTTTGCAAAAAAAACCCTCTAATCATCTTTGCCAATAATAACAATTGGGTCCATTATGTTTTCTCAAACAGTACTCGCATGTGTGTCATTATAAAAATACATAAACCAACTCCTAAATTTTGTATCTAAATTACTAGCATATGCCATCATGAATGATAATTCAAATAAATCCTAAAATTGCATCTCAATTATCCGCTTACATCATTATTAAGATGCACACCTAGAATTTGCATATTGCTCACCACCAGTGTAATTCATCAATCTAAAATATCCTTCTAATTTTAAATCTTCATTATCCACATCTCTCATCTAATAGCATAGTTGTGACGCATCGAGCCATGTCTGGTGGGATGACCCGACAGATGCTGTACGTGAACCGAATAAAATAATCCATTTAATTTGTATTTAAATTTCCAACTTTGTCATTATAGAAAGAAAAACTTAAATGTGCCTCAAATATACGTGTACATACTGAAATAAGGTATTATAGAAAATAATTCAATAACCACACAGCATACTAGTTTAGGGTGTTATTTAAACACAGACCAAACTTGAGGAGTTAAACTTTTTTCCCTAAAACACAAAGTGATATTTAATAATATTCTAATGGCTTTGTATGAGAACTTATTATATATCTCTACCTAATAATAAAGAGACAAAATTTCAGCCCATCTTTTTTCGTCCATCCATTTTTTTCGTCCGCCTCTCTATTGTCCAAGGCTCTCCTAATTTATATAACTTATTATAACATATACAAATAGAATTAGAAATCCTTAACCTAATCTGAATACTAGCCAACTTAAATAGAACTCCTATCCTATCCTAATTTGAACAATAAGGTAACTTGGATATTTGGGAATCCTAATCCGAATCATGTTCCAAATAGACATTTTCAATCATAAAACCTTAATAGAGCTCCTAAACTAAATAGAAAAGGATGAAGTCACGGCCTGCCGAAGAGAGGAAGAGTCCGATCCAGAGTATAAATGAATTTTTTGTCCACCCCTTTATGTTTTCTTTTCTAATCCATAGCTTTATCCATTTGTTTTTTCTGTTGTTATAGTCCCATGTCTTTTTTCTTTGTTGCGTTTGTCCGTTCTTTTCCCATTGTCTTGTTTTCCCTTTTTACATATGTTCGTTACAGTATCTGTTTGTTTTTTCAATTCCATCTCTTTTTTCGTTTCAGGTTTTCTCTCTCCTTTTCCATGTAAGTAGAGGAGGGAAACTAAAGATAAAACTGAAAATTATATAATGTAAAAAAATATAATATTGAATTAACAACTTTAGTTCTGGACAAATAGATTTCACCAACTATTGTTGTGTTAACTTTCGTGCATGTCATTCTTTTTAATTGTTATAACATGCCAAATATAATGACGAAAACATCAAATTGTTAAGCAATAATAAATCAAAATTTCCTTTTTTGCCCATATGTTATCTCCGCTAAGGAGTCTTATACAAATAGAAAACACATATGCGGATGGTTAAGTTTTGTTTGTCTGATATCACCTTTTTGAGTATATATGGGAATAAAGTGTTTTGGATAAGTTTCCAACTAAAAAGTAGTATATACTAATATTAAGGCATGGAGTGTTTTTTTCGCTTGCTCTCTCCCATATTTTTATGAGTTAGAGTATTGTGTCAAGACATAATGAGGACTTTGAACCCAAGATAAATTGAAATGTATGATCCGAATATTGAATAAATCTTCAAGCATCCTTTGTCTTTGTGGATGTGAGTAGAGCACGTCCGGGCATGTTATAGAGTTTGAGTCCAAGATGAATAAGAATGCATGATGCGAGTATAGAATAGATATTATGTCATCCAGATGACCAAATCACAAACCCGTAGCAACACACGGGCATTTTTGCTAGTGTAGATATAAATAAGCATGACAATTATTGGGAGAAGGGTCCCAAACAAGGTTAATAGGTGAAGGCTACTTGGTAAGGTTGGACAAGGCTAGGTGGAGGAGGCCTTAACAGAGAAGCCACACGGCGAGGGTCTAGCCAACGAATGTCCAGGCTAGAGAAGGTCTGCCTACGAAGGTCCCAGCTGACGGAGGTCTGGCTAGCGGAGGTCCCCAGCCACCGAAGGCCGGCCTAAGGAGGTCTCGACGAAGGCCCGCTGACCAAAGGTCCGACTCGATGAAGGTAGGGCCGACGGAGGTCCCAGTCGAAGAAGGTCCGGCCGGGAAGGTCCTGTGGCCTTAATGGAGAAGGCCTTATGATGGAGCCAATGTGGAGAAGGCTCCGCGACAGAGGCTCCAAGTATGCTGGAGAGAAGAGAGTTTAGCGTAAATAAAGAGGGACATATTAGGGTTTGTGTATGAGTGGAAGAGAGCCCCCCTTACCCTCATGCTCTTAGCATTATATAGGCAATGGTAATTTAAAAATAATCCCTTGGTGGAGGAAGAATTGACAAGCCACTACCCTCTATTGGGCCTTTTTAGGGGGAGTTGGCCTATATGAATATGGGCTCTGAATAAAGTAGAGTCTCTCCGTTCCATATATTTAACAGAAAAGTGCATGCATTGGTCGATTAACAACAAACGTGCTCATGCATTGCAATGAGACGTATGCTTGTTGCGCGGTACATAGATAATTTGTGGACTAAAGATTTATTTGGCATTCCAAATCGCTTTACATTGGACTCCATCTTATGCCTATAACATTCAGTCTACCGGCAAAGTCACAAATATCGAAGGGCATTGATAAAAATGAAAATCACGAAAATCGATAAAAAACCGATTTAAATTTCAGTCAAGATTTTTAAATTTTTGTAAATATTTTAAAAATTTATAAATAAATGAAACCAAAATTATTGGTATTTACATTTACATAAGATTACCGATAGAACGTTGATTTTTAGCGAAATTCGGCCAATATTCTAACTTGTATGGACAGGTC
>JADLZL010007848.1:0-24646 GCA_015844335.1 Chrysopogon serrulatus
TTTCATTAATCATCAAACGGGTATATATAGTACAACGGGGAGGTAGTTCCCCGGGAGAAACTCATCGGTCAGGGAATATCGCACCCACGACTCCAACGCCCACGTACGAGGTCGTGGCGGGGTCGTGGGGGAGTTCCCCGGTACGAGGGTAATCGTCGTTCCTTCACGGATAAGAATTTCCGGGTATCCGAGGTTGAGGTAGAGATGAGATCATCCATCTCTTTGTAGTTGTAACACTCCCCCTTGATCGAATCCGTCCTTGAGATCAATGAATGGTATTGTTCCTCCAAAAATTCCTGTAGGATAAAAACAAGAAAAAATACTGGTAGATATACCATTAAAACTCCTAAAACCCAGTGGGAAAATAAGGAGAAAGTATAGCACATAATGATAATTGCCTCATTGTAAACCCATATGAGAAAACCTTTTCAGGAGAAAACTCATGTAGTTTAGAGTGCAATAAATGTCTTTGATACCCCTCTAAAAACCCCTGTGGGGAAAACTAGGGATATGACGTATGCTTATGTTAATATTGCCTCATTAAAAACTTAATACGAGAAACCTTGTAAGGAGAAAACTCGTAAAAAGAAAAGAGTACAATATGACGCTTTGAACAGACCAATGTCTAGGAGATTTCTCCCCCTGAACCTTGCAAGTCTCTAAGTCGTCACATACCAATTCCTTTAACACATTTTTCAAATGGAGTGGTTGGTAGGGACTTAGTGAACAAATCAGCGAGATTGTCACATGACCTGG
Organism: Chrysopogon serrulatus; assembly: GCA_015844335.1. Taxonomy (NCBI): domain Eukaryota; kingdom Viridiplantae; phylum Streptophyta; class Magnoliopsida; order Poales; family Poaceae; genus Chrysopogon; species Chrysopogon serrulatus. The sequence goes on from JADLZL010007848.1 coordinate 757, forward strand.
TTTGCAAGATCTCGATTTCACCCTCTTGTTGTAATTCATGAGGATAGAACAACTTAGAGGAAATGTGTTTTGTGACATTGCTTTTGATGTAGCCTGTCTGCATCTGTGTAACACAAGAGGCATTATCCTCATGGATAATGGTTGGTGTGTTGATGACACCAATACCACATGACTGTTGTATGTGGTTTATCATCCTGCGAAGCCAAACGCATTCGCGTGAAGCCTCATATAGTGCGACTATTTCAGAATGATTTGTGGATGTAGTCACCAAAGTTTGCTTGGAGGACTTCCATGAAATGGTTGTTCCATTGTGTAAGAACACAAAGCCTTTGTTTGTGACCGCCATGATGGGGATCAGATTGATATCCAAAGATCGTGTATCCCACCAAGTCTGAATTTGGAACCCTTTTTGAAGAATAATCCAAGATCTCTTGTGCCATTCACATATCTGAGGATATGTTTTACTCCTGTCCAATGGCGTTTGGTGGGAGCAGCGCTGTGACATGCTAGCAAGTTCACCGCAAATGCAATATCAGGCCTGGTGCAGTTTGCGAGATACATGAGCGCTCCGACGGCACTAAGATATGGAACTTCTGGTCCCAGAATTTTCTCTCCTTCATCCCGTGGTCTGAATGGATCAGTCTTCATTTCTAAAGACCGAACGACCATGGGAGTTCTAGAGGGATGGGATTTATCCATATTGAATTTCTCCAATACTTTCGGATATAGGTGATTGATGCACAAAGATTCCGGTTGGAAGGTGCTCAAGTTGTAAACCTAAACAAAATTTGGTGTGACCCAAATCCTTCAACTCGAACTCCGTCTTGAGATGATTGCAGGCTTCATTGATATCTTGTTGGTTGCCGATGATGTTTAAGTCATCAACATACACAGATATAATGCAAAATCCCATTTGAAACCTTTTGATGAAGACGCATGGATAATCATCATTGTTCGTGTATCCCTTCGCGTAAGGTATTCACCGAGTCGGTTATACCACATTCTTCCCGACTGCTTTAAGCCATAGAGTGATTTTTGAAGCTTTATGCAGTACATGTTGCGATTTTTGCGTTTTGATTCGGTATAGAGATTACATCGGGAACCTTCATATATATGTCCGAATCGAGTGACCCATAGAGATATACAGTCACTACATCCATCAACCTGCATGGATAGATGATTTTGTACAGCCAGAGATATTAAGTATCGGAATGTAATTCTACCCATAACCGGAGAATATGTTTCATTGAAATTAATGCCGGGTCTCTGCGTGAACCCTTGTGCTATTAGCCTCGCCTTGTATCTCACCACCTCGTTGTTCTCATTCCGTTTCCGGGTGAAAACCCACTTGAATCCCACAGGGAATACTTTTGGAGGCGTAGGTATTGCATGAGAGAATACCTTCCTCTTGTTGAGCGAGGCTATTTACGCTTGGATTGCATCCTTCCATAGGTTCGGTCCGAGCGCTTTTTTTGCACTCTGCCATGGTCTTAGGATCCGGATCATTTAGGAGGAGTTCTCGCAATCATTGTGGAGAAATAAATGCCGACGACAGTAGTCTTACGGTCATATGATTCTCGGACTTGAGATAATTGATGGAAATTTTGTGTACCCTTTGAGACGCATCATCATTTCCCAAAATGGTTGCATCAGGGTGTAACACCTCGGTGTTAAGCATGCATTAGGCTAGTGATTAATTAATCCTAATCATCATTGGCATAGCATGAGCATCATCAAGCATTTAAATGCATCATCATTTCATGTTTTGCATTGTTTGTTAGTTAAATGCTTGATTGTTTGATTTAGTTAATTAATTAGCTTGTAAATGCTTGATCAAGTTTGGATTCGTGTGCTCAGCATTTCAAAAAATGATTTAACAAAATTATTGTAAAAAGATTTGGTGCATTTTGGAGCAAAAAGAGAAATTATTGGAAAATTTCCTTTTATGCCCTAAATTCAAAATGAATTTGTATTTCAAAATTTATTCAGAATTTTGAGATGAGCCTTAAATGAAAGTTGTTCAGTTTTTATTCCTCTACAACTTTTGTTTTTGGGCCATTTCATAAAAAAGGCTTGCAAATTTGTCAAAAATGTGACTTTTGGTTCAGTTTTGGTTTGAATTGAAATTTCAAAAAAAAGAGAAAAATCACCACAGCGAGCGAAAGCGGGCCGAAAACGGCCCGGCTTCCGCCCACGGCCAGCGTCAGCGCCCGCGCGGGCGTGGTCGCAGCGAGCCGCGCGCGTGAGGCAGCGTGGCCGCCGTCGCTGGCCGCCGTGCCAAGTGGCCGGCGTGCCTCAGCGAGCGGGTCCCACCGCCCGCGGCCGCATCACCTGCCCGCGCCCGAAGTGGAATGCTTCGGCATTTCCATTCTCGCTTCGCTCGCTCTCGCCTCTCGCGCTCTCTCGCTCGCCACCGCCGCTCGAGCATCGCCGCCGTCGTTCCGTCGCCGCCCAGAGCAAGCGCACGGCACGCCGACGAGCGCACCACCTCCGCCTCGCCTTGCTCCACCCTCGCGCACCGCCCATCGTCGCCACCTTGCACTGGTAAGGGCGCATTGCGCCGTTCACCGCAGCCGCACCATGGCCGGAGCTCTGCGAGCTCGCGCGCCACCGCGTCACCGCCCACACTGCTCCTCATTTCGCTCTGGCAGCGCCGTACTCGCCATGTCTCGAATCGAGCATGCGCGCGGCTTCGATCGGAACAATGCGGCGTAGCGACCGCCCGCATTGCTTTCGCCGGAGCCTCCCTCCGCCGTGCCGCCATGCACGCGGCCGAAGAACCTCCGGCTTAATCAAGCACCCAAACCCTCGGACTAGGTCGCCTCGCAACGCCTGACGCGCGGCGCTCCTCGTCGGAGTCCACCGGCGTCGGAGGCGACCACCGCGTCGGCGTTCGAGCAGCCCGTGCCGCCCGTCGCCGTCGCCCGCTGTAGTTAGGCACCACCACGCCCGCGCCAAGCACGTCACCATGTGCGCCTTTGTCGCCTGCGAGCGTCGATGCCCTCGGTTACAGGGGGAGCTCGTCGCCGGCGAGCTCCGCCGTCGGACCACGCCCTGCCTCGGCCGGTGGCCCGGTGGGGCCGTGGACCATGGGGTTCCGCTTTGGCGGTGGCTCATGGTCCACTGGACCGAGTCCACGCAGCCGGGGCTCGGCCCTTTTTCCTTTTATTGATTTCCGGAAAAATAGTTTAAATGCTTTTTGAATTAAACGCTGGTGCAAATGAACTCCAAATTTAATGATTCTTGTTTTGTTGGTTTCCTGATGAGTAGATCTACCATTTAAAAATATGAGATGCATTTTTGGTGAATAGTTCCTGTATAGATTTATTTAATTCTTGAAATGGCTGAAAACTGAGTAAATGCTTTATAAATGGAATATTGCTCAGAAAAAATGTGATTCTTCTTTTGTTAGACTTGTTATGTGATGTGTATTCTGGGAAAAATATATGTCATGCAGTTACTGTACAAAAATATTGGAATATGATTTAATTTCATTTCTGGGCTGATTCTTGTATGATTTTTAATAAATAAAATATGAGGAATTATGCCCTGGTAATTTTTGGTGACTGTTCTTATGCTAAGTAGTTCTAGATAAAAATATGAAATCTGTTGTTTAACACTTTTCACAATGCAAAGTTATTAAATGTGCAATTCTGGCCAGTAGATTCATCTTTTTGTGTAGGCTGTTGTACTTGGTAAAATGTGATGAAAATTTTATCATGGCCTTGTTATAGCATGAAGTAGCTTCTGTAATTTTTGTAGATTTTTCTGGACTGTTTATACATAGGTCACAGTTCAAGCTTGTTTAATCACATGAAATGATAAAGCTTTAAATTAATGGTTTTAGCATGTTCTATATTACTTCTTGTGCACTTCTAATTATGTTATGCTTGCTGGTCATGCATTGAAGTACCATATCTGAAATGTGATGCTTACCTATGAGTAATAGTATTCGGGTATTCGTGTTGTGTGTGCGTATACGGATATGCTGCAAGACGCCACTCTTCTTTATGCACTTCTCTAAGTGTTTAGAGAAGAGATATGCACCTATTCTGTCAAAATCAGTTAATCATTCTTCATTCATGAGCATCACATGTTGTGCATTCATGATACTCATGCATGCGCATCGCATCATACAGGTTCGCAGGAGGACCTCCCGTATTCGGAGAGCGAGGAGAATCGTCTGGAGGAACCGCAGCAAGAAGTGCCGCAAGAGGAAGGAGAAGAGGAGGAGCTTCCGGAGTGCCCAGACCACCGCGCGTCTGACTTTGTGCAAGGCAAGCACCGGAGCATCCACTTACCTATGCTTTCTAACAGTCTAATTATGTTTTATGATTGTTGCATTAAGTATAGGAGTTGTGTGACACCGTTGCTGCATTATATCCTTGCTTTACCTTTGAATTACCTACCTTGATATACCCTGCTAGCCTAGGGCGAGGTTTATGCTTAGCCACGCTTAGACGGTAGAAGTCGGGTGATTTGATTGTCATCCGCGAGATAGGTGGTTACCTATGATTGATGGAAAAGCTTATGTTGATATCATCGGTTAATGGCTATGGTTGATAATTGGAGACCGGACGGAGTCTTGTGGGGTTGTGGACCATAGTGATTCCGTCTGTGTCGATTAAGGACCGTACCGTTGTTGTACCCCAAGTCATGTTGAACGCATGCCTCATGTTTAGCTGGCCGGATAAGTCGTTCCGACCACCGAAGCCCAACACTATCCGGGCGGTTCTCGATCCGTTCGCACCGTATTGGAGATGGATGGGGGACCACGGGGGCGCCAAGAGTAAGTCCGAGGTCCGGCATGGTGGCTAAAGGCGGTCGAGGCGGTCCCGAATGCGGTGGTTCCATGCGAGTCCGCGTGCTTTCTTCTTCTGGATACGTGCCATGGTGATCTGTAGCTCACTTTAGCGGGTGAGTGGGGTTTGCATGAGGAATACCCCCCGAGCTCGGTAGTGTCGATTCGAATCGCCATCGTTCTGGGACGGTGAACACTTGACTTGAGCTGCACCATCGTAGTAATGATTATGGAATGTGGTTAAAGATGATGATGGGTTAAGCTGATGTTTATAATTATGGATACTACTTGCTTGCTTAATCATGATTAATATACTATAATGATGCATAGTACAGGTGCTCACTTAGTATAAATAGGAATGATTAAGCTGAGCTGTCACTTTTAAATGTTACTACTGCTTTTCCGCAAAAAGAGTCAAGCTATCCCCTGATAAAGCCTGTCATACTCCTTGGAGTCTTTTACTTTTGAGTCAGTCGGGTAAGTCTAGCTGAGTACATCCTCGTACTCAGGGTTTTTCCCGCTTGTTGTTTGTGCAGACGGGCATACCTACCACGGGTACTGCGAGACCTGTCTTTTCCCAGTGGATTAGAAGACCTTGGGCAAGGTTAAATCTTAATATTCTCCCCAACTGCTTTTGGTGGATAGACTCTGGACTGGCACTGTATTAATCTTTAAATGCGTGTGAGTTGGGTTGAGTTTTAAAACTATCTTGTTTCCGCTATTTGAATTGAAAACTCGGTTTGTAATAACTTTAATTTCCGCACTCTGATGTTATCGAAGTAATTGTGAAATGTTGTAACGTGCGAATGGTGACGCTAAACTTGTACGATCTTGGTTGATGATGTTTGGTTTAAAATCCTTCGAGATTTTCGGACTACCGGGTTTATAACGGCTTAAGTGTGACAATTGCTTGCTTAGCGAGTGATTTTTCACTTATGCTTTTATAAATTGGTCGGTTCTGTGACACAGGGCATTTCGATGCCCCAACATCAGTAATTGAGTGCATTGTTGATGTGGGATGTGAAGGTTGAACCTCCACTGGGTGTTTCTCAACATGGGGTTGAGCTGCATTTACTGGGTTGGAAGCATGGTTCTTCCTTTTCCTTTGCTTGCTAGGAGCTGTATCCTTGGGAGCAGCCGTACTTCTCCCCTCTTAATTTGGGAGTGAGTAGTTTTAGTTGGTACCTGGCACGTTTCTCGCAGGATTATAGGATTTTGTAACACCCTTATAATCAGTAAATGCATCTGACGTGTTGTTTGCAATGTGTTGCAAATCAATGATTTTCTGAACTTGGAGCTCAGTTTCTGAAGTGCGTGGATCCGCGTTTGAGATGGCTATGGCATCCCAATTGATTTCCTGGCATTCTTTGTGGTTGTTGAGGTCTCCCCCTAATGCCGGGAAATGATCTTCGTTGAAGATACAATCAGCGTACTAGGCCATGAATAGGTCCCCTGTGAGGGGCTCCAGGTATTTTATGATCGACGGAGATTGATATCCCATATAGATCCCCAATTTCCTGTGAGGGCCCATAGATGTACGCTGTGGTGGTGAGATCGGTACATATGTGGCGCAACCGAACTTTCGCAGATGGGAAATGCTTGGTGGATTTCCATGCACTAGTTGCAACGGGGACGTTGCATGGTATGCGATTGGGACGCAATTGAATCAAGTCGGCAGTGTGTAAGGCTGCGTGACCCCAACATGAGGTTGGAAGATTGCTATTATTCGTAATAGTGGTCTTGCAATAAGTTTAATCCTCTTGATGAGGGATTCACCAAACCATTTTGAGTATGCACATATGGGACCGAATGCTGAACTTGAATTCCTAAGGCCTTGCAATAATCATTGAAGGCACGAGAGGAAAATTCAGCGGCATTATCCATTCGGATTATTTGGATTTGATGTTTAGGGTGCTGCACTCTAAGTTTGATAACTTGAGCGATGATCTTAGCAAATGCATGGTTCGGTGCGGAAAGAAGACACACATGAGACCATCTTGTGGATGCGTCTATTAGAACCATGAAGTACCTGAACGGTCCAAACAGAGGTTGAATGAGACTACATTTGTCTCCTTGAATGCGTTCAAGGAACTTGAGCGGTTCGGCTTGGATTTTGAGGTAAGAGGGCCTCAAAATTAATTTCCCCGTGGCACATGCGGTGCACGTAAAATCGAAAGATTAAGGAAATTTTGCACCACTTAAAGTATGACCAACAGAATTGTTTATAATTTTCCTCATCATCCCTATGCTAGGGTGACCAAGGCGATCATGCCAAGTTTGGAATGCGTTAACATTCTGGAAAATTACTTTGTACGCAACATGTGGTACGGGTTTGATATATGTAAAGTACAATCCGGACGGAAGTGTTGTCTCTTTGCCATATCCGCTATCTTTTGTAATGAGAAGAAACTCCTCATTATTTTCAGTATGGGATTCAATGTGGAACCCATTCTTTCGGATATCTCTGTAACTCAACAGGGTACGAGTTGAATCGGGATACAGGAGAGCATCCGCAATTGTTATCGTTGTACCCATAGGGAGCGTAATAGTGGCTCGTCCGGAGCCAACTACTACGGCATCGCGTCCAGCGATTGTTAAAATATTTCCATTATTCTTTGTGAGAGTATGGAAATATTTGACTTCCCTGAGTATAGAGTTAGTGGTACCACTGTCCACTAGGCACATCTCCTCCATCGGATTGACTCCCGTACAATCTATATTAAATGGAGAATTTAAAAATGAATTCTCAACAAATGCATATAGAAAATGGATAGCACATAGGTATATTAAATATAATTTAATACGATAAAATATCAAATGTGCATTAAACAAAGTAAAATTATTACAACGCACAGGGCGCAATTGTTCACGAAGGAAAATATCTCAAATACTAGCGGTGACGGGGAGCCTAAATAGTGTCTCCAAATAGATCATCATCATTGTATTCGACGATCATGTTATCCATGTCATCCATGTCACCAACGGGTGGAAGGAGGGCCTTGGAGTTGCTTGGATCGGGGGGGCGGAGTTGGAGCATCTGGGGGGCAGCCTTTGTCTTTGTGGCATCAGGTCGGGAGTTGAAGTGTGCTTCAAACTGTTGTCCACCTTTGTTGGCGCGTCCTTGATCAGAGCGGCCACGTCCCACGGAATTCATGTACAAGTCCACTAGATGCTTTGGGGTCCGGCATTTCTTAGTCGGGTGGTTGTAGCAACCACACTTGTCACAAGTTTTAGACTTGTCCTTCTTCGACTTAGAATTATCTTTTCCCTTAGCACCACCACGAGGCTTACTATAGGTGCCGCTGCGCTTGTTCTTGCGAGGTTCTAGGATTGCCATTGTTAGTGGCACCCTTTTTGTGTTTGAGTCTGAGTATTAGCATGAACTTCGGGCAAAGGCTTAGAACCCATGGGGACGCAGGTTGGAGTTCCAAATGAGGAGCTCATTATGCTTTTCAGCCTGAAGCAAAGTTCTAATTAACTCAGAATAAACAGTGTAACCTCTTTCACGGTACTGTTGCTGAATGATCATCTGAGCGGGAAGCATGGTAGACAATGTCTTCTCAATTTTCTCCACATTAGATGGTTCTTTGTCGCAAAATTTCAGTTTGGCACTGATCTTATGAACAGCGTGGTTATACTCGCTTACAGACTTGAAGTCTTGTATGCGGAGATGATTCCACTCATTGATTGCTTCAGGCAGGATGACTGCCTTTTGCTGTTCATACCGTGTTTGCAGAGCAAGCCACAGGACGCGTGGGTCCTCCTCCATCAGTACTCGGCTTTGAGGTCCTAATGGATGTGGTTCCCTATGAGAAATAAAGGCTGTGTATTTGTATGTTTCGGTGTATCGCTTCGACCTGTTGGGAGGTGCAATAGTAGTCGATGGATTCAGCGTAACGATAGGCTCACTTTGAAATCCATCACCCACGTGGGGAAGTTGTGTCCATCGAGGCGAGAATCTCGAACTCTCGTTTGGCCTACATGTGTGTTGCCATAGACTTTGAATTAAAATCTTAGGCAATATTGTAATAATTAAACTTGAAATGCAAATAAAATCAAGGTAAACTCGAAATAATAAAACGTAATTTTCTCTACTCTTAGAACCAAGGTAGTCACCACAGAGGTGTAGACCTTTTGTATTTGGTAGTCACCATGAAGGTGTAGACCGCATATAATTAATTCACATCTAGGTGTGTTCCTTCTATGTTCATAGTCAAATTGGAAGTGCACTTTGAGGAATAAATCCCACAGTAGTACGAAAATACTACCTTGTGATTGCCAATTCGAGAATAAACCTAGGTGACACCGAGTGAATCAAGGTTCAAAGGGAGAAAAATAATAACATTCACATAAAGTATTTGCAATATGAAAATTAAATGAATAAAAATCATAGAGCAAATATGGGAAATATATTGACAAATGCAATGTAAAAAATATATACAATGCAAGTTACATCAGAAGTCTAATACTAAGGTAATTAGACTAACTAAACCGATGTCAATGTAGCAGTAAATGCTAATTGGGTACTTGAAAAAGTAATTAAAAACTGCAATTAAAAGTAAATATGTAGGTAACTGCGTAGTGCGCTGAAATTCGCCAAGAATTGGCCCACCAACGCGCTTGGGGACCTCCAGGCCCAGGTGGTAAGCTCGCAGGCCCCAACCTGGGCCTGGGCCGGCCATTCGGCCCAAAGGGGAGGGAGGCGTGGGGGGTAAGCCTGGGCGGCTAGGGATGGAAACCCTAACCACCCGAGGCCCTCAACCGCCGCCGCCGTCTCTTCGGAGGAAGGCGCCGCCGCCGCCCTTTCGCCATTGGAGGCCGCCGTCGCCGCCGGTTCACCGTCGGAGGCCGGCCACCGCCCGGGGGGCCGATGAGCGGCCGCCGCTGGGGGCGGAGGCAGCCTTGCTGCGGCTCGAGGCCGCGCGTGAGCAGCCCGCAAAGACTGGGGGGGAGAGCCGGCCCCGCGCGAGGCGTGAGAGGCCAGCCAGGCCGTGGCCGGTGGGGCGCGCCGCCGAGTTTGGCCGCCCCGCCCACCGCCCCTCCCTTCAAGGCGCCAGGCCGGATGGGCGCCGCCGCCCCGAGCCGAGGGCCCGTGGGGGGACGGCCACCCAGAGCGGATGACGCGGGGCGCTGAGCAGCAGGCACCGGAGGTGGAGGTGGCGGAGGTGGTGGTGGTGCAGCCGGCGATGGAGGTGGTGGCGGTGTTGGAGACCGTGCCGACGGTGGTGGAGGTGGCGATGGAGTCCGCGCCGGCGGTGGTGGTGGTGCTGCCAACGCCATGTCCATGGCCGGCATGCAGGCGAGCGTCTGCCGGAAACCACGCCGGGCCGAGATGCGCGCCGCCATCGTGAGACGGGAGATGCACGCAGTGGTGATGGGCCGCGACTCCTCCTCTCCGGCGAAGGCATCGGGCCGGCACCGCGGGTACTGGATCGGGCGAGGACGGCTCCACCTTCACCGCGCAGCCAGCTTGGATGGACCAGCAGCGTCGGGTGTCGGTGGCGGTGTCGTTCGCGCGGCCTGGGCATGGCCCGTAGCCGTGGAGCGGGCAGAACGACGCCCGGTGCGGTGCCGGTGACGGAGCCACGGCGATCTCGAGCGGCGGGCATGGGCGTCGCCGTGCACGGACACGCGGCGGCGAGGATGGTGGTGCCGGTGTCGGAGACCTTGCCGGTGGCGGTGGTGGCGGTGGCGGCAATGCCGCCGATGCCATCGAGTGCCGCTGGCGGTGCGCGGCGCCACTGCATTGCCGCGACGACGTCCTCCACGATGTCCGCCATGGAGGCGTCCTCCGAAACGCAGCTCCGAAACGCAGCCGTTGGTCGAGCCTTCGGCGTTCACCACGAAGGCGATCACCAAAACGCTCCCCAAGGGCGTCGCGGAGGTCGAAGAGGAGCATCCTGCTGGAGCCGAGGGTGGGAGAAACCGAGACCCAGGGTTCATGCACGATGGTACGCCATCATGACGATCTGGAGGAGGAAGGAGGCAGAGGGAACATGGCGATTAAACATCGGCATTGTACCTTGCGATGGATGGAGAATTGCAGTTCCCCTAGGTCCCTAGGTGAGAACTATGTTCTAACCAACAGAGCTATGTGCTGATAACGTGTTAGAGCTATTAGCGAGTCGAGAGAAAGGCGACAGGGGAATTGCGAGTCAAGCCGTATCTTTCATTAATCATCGAACGGGTATATATAGTACAACGGGGAGGTAGTTCCCCGGGAGAAACTCATCGGTCAGGGAATATCGCACCCACGACTCCCACGCCCACGTACGAGGTCGTGGCGGGGTCGTGGGGGAGTTTCCCATGGGAGCGGGAGATATTTGCGGTACGAGGAAAACCGTCGTTGCTTCACGGATAAGAATTCCCGGGTATCCAAGGTTGAGGTAGGGATGAGATCATCCATCTCTTCTCTTTGTAGTTGTAACACAGACATCCCCTCCAGCACCCACCCACTCGCGCGTCACACCTCGCGAGTCCAATCCCGCTCCTTCCTCCCTTTCCCTCACGCCTCAGGAACCGCGCCGCCACCACCGCCGCCGCTGCAAGGCCCGCCGACGTCCACGACCACCGGAACAAGGAACACACTGCGCTCCCGGCGGTTGCACGCACCACGCCGCTGCCGCTCCACCGAGGATCGCCCGGCGGCGAGGTCTTGCACGCCCCGTCCGCTCCACCAAGGACCGCCCGGCGGCGGTGGCTCGGCTCACCCCATCCTGCGAGGAACACCCGCAGGTTCCCACGTGCGCCGCCCGGCCCACCAGAGCGGTTGCCATTGCTCCACGCTGCCGTCCGTCCGGAGATTCCGGCTCATCCCGTCCGGCGAGGGACCGCCCGGCGAGGTCCGCTCGAAGGTTCCCACACGCGCCGCCGCCCGTGAGGACCCCCGTGCTCCCCTCGGCGTCGTCTTCTTCACGCCCGTCGCGTCCGGCGAGGTCTTCCCGAGGTTCCATGCGCGATCCTGCGAGGACCCCCGTGTTCCCCTCCGGCATCGTCTTCTCCATGATTTGTCGATCTGAACCAATCCATTTGGAGGCCGACGGCAGCGAGTAGCAGCCAACCTCCACAAGCAAAATATGCGAGACCACGGATAATGCGGATGCCCCGTCGGGTCGGATAAAAGCTTCTAAACCGGCCTCAACCCGTGAAAATATCCGATTTTTTCCCCGCCGCCGCCCCCGCGCGTCGATTTTGCTGAACCATCCACGAGTATAGCGGGGGCTACGGACGAACGCCTTCACCAGCTAGCAGCCGGGCCGCCGGACCGATCTTTTTTGTCCAGCGGTAAGAAATCTTCCTCGATCTATCAAACAAAAACAGAAATCTTGTGTTTAGAGGTCATTGTCACCATCTGGGATCCTGCTCAGCATTCTTGTTTGGGGTTTTGACTTTCTTCAGATATCATTCTCACCTTCCTCTATTCTGCTCAGCATTCTTGCATACGTATTTCGTTGTGTCTACATAGCTGTTGCAAAATATCTCTGTACACTTACCTCAATTGAATTTTGAACAATGTCCTTGCAGGCTCTGCAGAGAGTTGATTTGGGACTGAACCACTTGTGAGTGTAAACCTGTTCGATTATCACCTCATTTTAAATACGTCTACTACTGAACCACCATGCTGAATCATTTTAAATACGTCTACTTCAGAGGGGTAGTCACTATGGAGCTTGAAAATTGATATCTAAATAGGATGAGGATTATACAGTGTGCATAGATGGCATCCAGATTTGATTTATTAATTATCCCCTGCAATTGTTTGGTAAAATGCAGAAAATAGTATTTTCACCGTCGTCTGCCGCTCGCCGCCCTTCCCTGGCCACCGACTGAGCATCTGAGCTCACACGAAGGTGAGGTTCCCAAACCTGCCGTACCTTTTCTTTCTGTCTGCTTTCACTCTAACGTTCTTGATTTGGTTGGAGAATTTGGGGGATAGATAGATGGGATTTTATGTATTAGAGTTTGATAGGATAAAGAACGTGGGACTTTGGGGATAGAAGGGACAGATATTTTACTGAGAAACCATATTGGTGAAAGTGACGAACTTAGCTTAATTTGGAAGAGAGAGCGACAGACGATATAGCACTGAGAAACCATATTGTTGAGAGTTATCAAATCTGCTATTCTTTGGCGATGACCCTTAATTTACTCGATTTTTTAGAGATGTGCATTTGCTGTTTATGGTCCGATTGGCTCAATATCATCAATTGTCAGCTCAGGACTACTACTCAGGATGTTTAGATAAGGATGCTGTACTGCCCAATCAAGTGACTATTAGTACCAATCAAGTATTGTTCTGGATATTTGTAAAAAAAAATATGGTCATGAGATGACACTGCCTGCCCTTTTGAATTTACAGTAATATCAAAGGCATTACATACTGAGCCTATCGTTCATACAGTTTGATTCTGCTTAGAAAGTATCATAAAGTTTATGCTACATTAAAAGTTTAAAACTGAAGACTACATCCTTTTTATTGGCTGGCCTCAATAAATTCTTGTGAGATTTCAGTCACATTGGAAACTAGCATCTATCATAACAGTCCCCGAGCCAAGTAAAGTCGACTCTAGCATTTTAACTGAACCAAATACAGACTATCATGAAATAGGTTTATGATGTACTCCTGTGAGTTGTATATAGGTAAACCTTCTTATTAAATTTTTTTTTTGTTCATGCCTTGAACTAAAACAGTGTGAGGCATAAGCAGCACGCAACTCTCTATCAGTGCTTTTGAGTCGTTACTACACTTCACTGAAACTGTGTAAGAAGGAGCTCATGACAATCTTAGAATAGTACAGTGTTCTTGGGGTATTAAAGAAACTCATCTGGTCGACAATCAGGCATACTGCCATTGTGTAAACAGGAGGAGCATAGGAATAGATTCGATGCAATTTGATTTGCGTTGGATGAAAGGTCTCAACTTGATAATAGGTTTCCTCACCAGTAAGAGTATGCAATAGCAATAACAAAGAGGCTAGATTTTTGTTTCACACATCAAGCATTAAGATCATGGAAAGAGCAGACACACTGCTACAAGCTGTAATCCCCAAACTTTTAACTGTTGACTACTGAGTAAACTTGTAAATGCATGTCAGCAGCCCACATGTAAATGTCCCCAATTCAATCTACAATGTCGTTTATTATTTGATAGTTTGCTAGCAGTTTTTTTCCTCACTTCTCTTGTTTATGTAGACTGACAAGTCCTTGGTAATTTTAAATTTGTGCAGACCACTCTTCAGAACTCTCTCAAGCTTGTGCAGGTTGCCTTCACCAGCCAGCACCTGAGCCTCCTATGGCCGCCTTAAGGTAATAAATCTATTATGATCTTTCATTTGCAGCCACTGAGATCAGGAGGGGAAAAATTAGAAATCTTGTGTTTAGTCTTATTTAAGAAATCTTATGTTCAGTTCAATGGTGGTCATCTATCTAAGTTTTGAAATCTCTTTGTATCAAATAGCTGCAGCCTTTAAACTGAGTCCAGAAATATATATTGTATTCCTGAAAGCTGAAATAAATATTCTTTCCTGTAACCTGAACTAGGATTAACTGGAACACAGAACTGAAGCAACTTAAGCTACTCTCATGGTCCATAGATCTCAGCAATTGATTTAATTTTTCCCTGTGTTCTGTTTTCACAGATGCTAGCCATAGCTGATTTTCAGTGGCCGTGAGTCCTCCAGGTCCTAGCCACAGCCGGCTGCTGCTCAAAACAGCAGTTGAATAATTTTGTTTACAGGTTAGTGAATGTTATCTACAGTACAAATTGTATAATTGTTTGCATCCAAGCAAGGTCCAATCTGGTTCACAGTAAAAATTGTATAACTAAAGAAATATCTCTCTAAAGCACAAATGCCTTTTCAGTTGCTAGAATTAGGGGATTATGGTTCAGAATTTGGACAATTGGAAAGATTTGATGATCATTTAGCTATCTAAGTAATTTTCATATAAGCCTCCAATGCTACTGTGGTTTGGGGAGTATTTTGAATGGCATAATATTTCTGTTATTTTGCAGTGCTTGTTTGTGCTTCCTAGCACACCAATTTTTAATGGACTATCATGGTTTACAGTTTTTACCATGCACTAAGTGTGTAGGTGCTAATTGCACTATTCTGTTATAGATTAATTCGATGGACAATAATTATTGTGCACCATTGGGAGACAAGACTAACACCACTGCACAAGGTAGTATAACACTGTATCCAAAATTACATAGAATGAACTATGTAATTGTTAACTTATATTTATTCAAAATTAATTGCAGCTGATGCTAAAGATCGCAAGAGGGAAAGGGATAGAGCTCGATGGCGTGAACAAAAGGATGCAATTAATAAGAAACGCCGTGAAGCCTATAATCAAAAGAAAAAGCAACATGTTATTGGAACTACCAATTGTAAAGCGTGAATCCTAACATATTGAGATTGACATAAACTGATTAATTAACAAATGTTTTTTACAGATATATGTAATCTGTATGGTTTTGTAGATGATGTTGCATCAAATAAGGAAAATGTGGATCCTGTTGAAATGGATGATTGGCTCCATAGGAATGATTCCTATCAGACCCACAATGTTGATGAGAACATGACCACATGTTTATCATGTAATTATTAAAGATATACCAAAATATTTAGCTATTTCATAAGTATGATGCTATATGACACAATAAAGCTCATGGTTCTATTTATATGATTATTTTGATAGATGAACCAGAAATGGAGACTAAAGTGAAGGAGGGCACAATTGATTTCACCAATACCCCTACTCGCTATGCTGATAAAACTTGTGTGCATAGTACATCACGAAGGAACTACTTCAGTGAGAGGTACAAAAATATGACACCTGAACAAAGGGAAGCCAGCGTGAGAGTCAAAGGCGGCATAATAGTGAACCCAAGCGCAAGGAGGCATTAAAAATATCTGACAAAAAATATAGGGAGAAGCGGAAGCACACCCTACACCCAGAATCTATTGCTATGGCGAACCCATTATATATTCCTGAGGTTATGTGGCCCACTGTGAGTGCATCTGGAGCTCATGGATCTACAACAAAATCCAGTGATTGGGTCATCCCAGAGTCCAGTGCAACACCTCTTTATGTTCCTCCAACTCATGAGGAGATCGGTGATGAAGAAGGTGATGAGCTATTGCCTGGCCATATGACACAAAGATCACATGTTACGTCTGGACAAAGACATGCATTGTTAACCCATCATAATGCGTTGTTTGAGCGCCGCATTGGTTCAAACACACGGGCATCTATTAAAGGTGACTGCATGTCTAAAGACCAAGTGGATATTAACACACCCTTGCCTCAATCAGTCGTGACTAACAACGGTAAATAATGATGCCTCCTATCCCATCTAGGTTACCTATATACCAATATTATATCTAACCAATCCATGGTCATTTTGTGATTAACAGAAAGGGCTAGACCCAACGTCCAGGCTACATTAGCCACAACTACGACACCACTGTTTGATGACACACCCTTGCCTCATTCAGTCTTGACCAACATTGGTAAATACTGATGCCCCCATCATCCCATTTAGGTGACCTATATTATATACAATATTATACTTACTCAATCATAATCATTGCTTATTAGAAATGACAGGACCTAGCCTTCAGCCCACATCAGGAGCACCGACAACACAACTATTTGATGATAGTGGTAATTATAATATTTTTTATCATTCTATAAACTATTTAAACTGTTTTGTTTATCTTTACCCATAGTTCTTCTAACTCACGTGCCTTTGATGGTCATAGCTGATGAGGGAGATATATTTGAAGAGGATGAGGAAGAGAACAAGGGATACCTATTTGCCCGAATGGAAATAAAATCTTCCACTACTTCATCTAAACTTCTATGAATTAAATGCCATTTTAGATGAAGATGACGACAATGTCCAAGACAATGAACTTGAGGAAGACATGGCTTCTGTCCCTGAAGTACTTGATCAATATGAAAATGTGTATAGTAACATGCCTACAAATACCCATATGCTAAAACCACATCGCAAATTGTAAAGCACCGCAATGCGAAAAGGTTTGAGCATGAACCACCCCAGGTTACATTGTCGTAGCGGAAAGGTCGAGCTCAAGGAACCGCAGATACCTAATGAGCTTATGAGGCTTTGGTCAAGTAATGATTCAGATGCTAGGCACTTTCGTAACAACATTAGGTTTTTTAATGGTCATTTCTCTTTCACTACTCTATATTGTCGCCTCGATAGTGCTACCGCAAGCATGAGAAACAGTGGCATATACACCTTCCGGGCGCACGGCCAAATCTATCATAACATAAGGTCATTTGGCAGAGAAGATGGTACAGAGCCAAGACATCTTGAGATTTACTTCTACGATGACGATCCAAGCCTTGAGCAATCGCTATCGACAATGTCGTGAAGAGCAATGCCAGAAAGACAAGGAAGTCATTGATAGGCTTGTGGCCATCCTTCTTGACAACCCATACTCAGAAAATCTTAGGAGTTTGGGCCAGGCTGAAGACCTCGAGGACTATCGTATTGAACTAAACCTTGATATGAGAATGGACCAGAGAAGATATAACGAGCCATCGGCTTCAGAGGTGGCTGCTGTTTGGGTCGAGGGAAGCGAACTTCTTGGTCAGTTCCAAAATAGCGTTGTCCTTCACGGGAAAGATAGAAGCAGGCACGGCATCTTCTCATATCATGGATGTTATGATGCTCTTTCATACCCTCTATTCTTTCCGAAGGGTGAGCTTGGGTGGCACATGGATATTCCGAAGAAAGGAGTTAGTGTGAAAGAAGTAGCCGAGTACCGTGCCCTTCAGAAGGCTCGTAGTGGGTCAGAAGGAGAAGAAACAGGTTTGTTATTCTTCTTATTAATACATCGCATAAATATACATCCATGGTTCTACAAACAACACTAATTCATGCCTATTTTGTGTAGACTCCCCTGGTAGACTATGTGTGTCAGTGCGTGACTACTACTGCTATAAGTTTCAGATGCGTCCTGGAATATTTAACCCCATACTTTATGGCAAGCGTCTGTTCCAACAATTTGCAGTTGACACATACATCAAGATCGAGAGCTCTCGATTAGATTATATACGCAACCATCAGGCGGATATTAGGGGCTGACTGTACCAAGGATTGATGGATAGGCGGGCATCTTTGGTGAAGGTAGATCGAAAAGTCGTTGGAAAGTGGACAGTGATGCCTTCATCATTTATTGGAGGCCCACATGATATGAGGCGTCGGTACATGGATGCCATGGCTTTGGTACGAAGGTTTGGTAAACCAGACATCTTTCTCACTATGACATGTAACCCAAACTGGGATGAGATCAAGCGTGAACTCTACCCTGGACAGACGCCACAGGATCGTCTAGATCTCATTGTTCGGGTCTTCAAAGCAAAACTAGAAGAGCTAAAAGGTAAGCTACTAAAAAAGGATATCCTTGGAAAGGTTCGAGCGCATGTGTATGTTGTGGAGTTCCAGAAGTGGGGTCTGCCGCATGGACACTTTTTGCTAATCATGGATAGAAAGTACAAGATCACGTGCCCAGAGCAGTATGATCTCCTCATCTCAGCTGAGCTCCCAAACAAAAAGAAGTACCCTGTCTTGTACAAAATGGTTACCAAGCATATGATGCATGGCCCTTGTGGAGTGCTTAATCGTAATTGTCCATGCACAAAGGGTTGTGAATCCTGCAAGAACCGTTACCCTCGACCTTTCTGTGATGTCACCGTACAGGGCAAGGATTCATACCCAGTTTACAGACGATGTGAAGATGGATAAAAGGAAAAGGTTCATGGCCATGAGCTTGATAATAGATGGGTTGTGCCTTACAACCCATATCTCCTCCGCCTTTTTGACTGTCACATCAATGTTGAGGCATGTGGGAGTATCAAGGCAGTCAAGTATATATTTAACACTACAAGAAATCCTACTTTTTATGACAAAATTCTTCTTGACGGTGTCTGATTTCGTCATATAATGTACCATAATATGACAAAAAAATTTATGTCGTCACAAATAGGGGAGAGCCAATTTTTTTTATGACGACTTTGTTTTGTTGTCACATAAAGTCATCAAATATCGTCACAAATTGTCTGGCTCCGTGGGACGTTTGTCTGTTTACTTTTTGTGACGCTAGGACCTATCCTTTTATGACTGATTCGCGTTGTCACGTTAAGTTACTTCAATAATTTACCTGTCCCAGTGTTACTCCGTGACCAAATACTAGAAAATTATAGAGAATTAATACATGTATATAAATACAATATATTCCGGTATGCTATTAGAGCCATTTATCCTTTCTTAGCAAACCAGTATGCCACTTCCCTCATTTTCTGCGTAGTGAAAAATTCCCATTTCATCACGTGACAACGGAGCTTCACTCACTTCACCATAAGCAATTACCGTGGCACAGGTAGATGTTACATCTCTCCATTTGCATATTTCCTTTTCACCTCAATCAAGTGTCTATTTCAAAACTAATGTCCCCAATAAATTGTAATAATCGACAAAACTCCGATTCAGCCAACCATAAAACATAAAGCAAAAAATAAAAAAAACAAAATTAAAATAGTATAATTTAGTTCATATAACTACATTATATTACAAATTGCATATTTGTTTATAAAAATACATGAATACGCAGGCACATTAAGCATGCAAGCACTAGCGTGCTCTTATTATTTTTTTAATCAAAAAGAAAGAAAAATAGCAAAATAAATGTAGCATGTAGGGATTGAACCTGCGACCTTTTTAACACCATTGAGAGTGGGCATACCACCACGCTATGCAAGGTTTTCTGGTGAATGATGGATTGTTTATCCTATTTAACCCAATTGCTAATTTTACTAAAAAGAAAGAAAAAGCAAATGCAGGCAGGGATCGAACCTGCCACCTTCAACACCCCAAGGGGCAAGCTAACCACAAGGGTAATCGAACTTACGTGTCTGTTGTTGGATTGTTTGAACAATTTAATATTAGTGTTGATTTTTACCAAAAGGAAATAAAATAAGCAAAATCGTTGCTTATACCAAGAGTCGAACCTCAGACCTGTTGAAGCAAATGGGTTAAGTCACACCACCAGGCTATTTGTATTGATATGCATGAGCTGTCAATTTCAGCTCTTTCATTCAATATCTACGTAGATGTTCCGCCCTGCATTGGACGAGGCGGAAAAATAAATTATTTAACTACCAAAAATCAAGGACATGAACATAAGGTTTTCTTCTTTTAATCTGTACTCAAAACTTGTAACTAGTCGTTCTCCCACATACTAACTCCAAATGTGATGCTTTTTTTTTCTAATTTTTTCTAAAATCATGATCTATCAAGTTAGTGTATTTATTTTGGTCATCTTTTTTTTATGTGTCGACATTTGAACAATTCTAATATTGAATTTCAAAAAATGGCAATTTTCAACCCAGGTTTTGAAACCTTAAATAATTTCGGCCGAAAAAGTTATGAACATAAAGGTTGTATAACTCATCAAGATCTACAAACTTTATTTTGGTCATTTGTTCATCCGACAAAATGATAGTAACGTTGTTCACAAATTTTACACATCTCTCTCATTGTTTATGAAACTGTGAGGGAGATGTGTAAAATTTGTGAAGAATGTTACTATCACTTTGTCGGATGAATAAATGACCAAAATAAAGTTGGTAGATCTCGATGAGTTGTACAATCTTGTTGTTGATGACTTTTTAATTTGAGTTTTACTTAGTACCCTAAATTCCATTTGGAGATCAAATATTCTGAAGTTTAAATTTTGAACTCTCTAGATAAAGTCATATGAAAAAATGACAAAAACAAAGATAGTAGATCTCAATGAGTTGTATAATCTTGTTGTTGATATTTTTTCCATTTGAAATCATTTAGCACACAAAAATCCATTTCAAAAATCAGTTTGATGCAAAAGTCAATTTTGCCCATGCCGGTTGTGCCTACAGACTTATCCATGTGAGGATAATTTCGACCTTTTATAGCGAGTTCAGCCCATTTACATGTGGGCCAACATTACCGGTCTATTTGGCCCATGATCTTTCGGCCGTCGGATCAAAACATGGGACGGTCTGCGATAAAACACCAAACCCTACCCTAGGCACCGTGCCTGCCTGGCGTCGACACCCGCTCTCCCCCCAAGACGGCCCCCGCGAGCCGCCACCTCTTCCTCCAACGGCGATGGCGCCGGCCAAACCTGCCTCTCCCTCCCTCCAAGCGCAGGCCTACCCCCATGTTCCTCCCCGCACAGGCCCCTCACCCCTCCCGAGGCGCACGCCGGGGTTGCCCCAACCATGGAGATGTGCGGCGTCCTCCCCAAGCGGTGGGATGGGGCAGCGCTCTCTTCGTGCGGCACCAAGCCCGGACATGGTAAAGCGATGGCTTGGGGAAGAAGCCGTGCGCCCCGCCGCCGCTCGCCTTCCCATTGATGAGGTAGGTAGTCGATTCCCCATCCTCCTATCGTCTCGTCCTACTCCTCATTCTACCTTTCACGGCCCAGATCCGGTGAGCCCATGCACGGGGGGGGCGGGTGTTCATAGATCCACGCGAGAGGACGGAGTGGTGGTGCGCCTAGATCGACGCCGACGCCGATTTTGTGCGGTTCCTGTTCCCATTGTTGGCCTACTTCTCGGCAATGGTCATTCTCACCGTGCTCATCGACTAAAGGTTGTTGTTCACATTTCCGTATTACCGTCTGCACTGTACTGAGTAGACAAAGTGTGGGGAACTAGCAGTAGACTCCGGCAAGAATGGTGCTTTCGATAGATCCCTCTCCTTGTCCTCACCGGCCTAGGACTTGGTGGCTCGTGCACAATAACCTGGGATGAAAGGTCATATTTTTTTAGAATATTTGATGCCGCATGATCTGATTTTATAGAGGAATCTAACAAATGTGTTTTTGTTTTGTTTTGTTCTTCGATGGTGCAAGTGGGAAAGACATTGGCAACAAGATAGTCAGCCAGGACAAGATATAGTTAATTAAGTGTACTAGCAGATAGTCAGCCATCCAACCACCATCCAGTCACTAATAGTTGGTAATGATTGATCTGATGGCCTATCGAACAGATAGCCCCTTTATGTTAGTTTAGCATGATCTATCTCAATGTCGAGTCTGTCGATGGTTTGGAATAGAGAAGGTATCTCTGTAACATCACGGAAGCTTGATTTGGGGTAGATTATTCATGTGAAAGCTTGAAGCGCTTCCTATGGTTTTTCACAAATTTCTGCATGGATTAGTACAAATGTTCAAGTTCTTACTAGCTTGTGCTACTGAATTTTGTAGTCACCTAACATCTCTATTTTTTTACATTCAAAGCAAAGAGTGTGCCTCTATTTTTTTCTAAGCGTTATATGTTCTGCGGGCACATTAAGTCCAGAGAGTGTGGTTTATGTTTTGGCACTGCCTTGTTGAACCCCTAAGTGGAAAGCACATTTCACCTAGTCATGTAAGTTTTCTGTTGTGTGTGCCCGACTTTCGAGAAGCGAGTGCTCTGTTTGCTCTTCCTACATACATTAAGAATTTCATATATGTGCATTGTTCGGTGAAAGAGTTGCATGCCTTTAGCTTCTCAACTTAGTTCAAGTAGCAAGTAGGTTTACTTGCAGTATGTTGGAGGGACATGTAATGGCTTTTGATATTACTTGTGTATATGAAATTACTAAATAGCAATTGACTACTATATATAATTTGATGAGTCATGTATATAATTGACTACTGATCCGGAACCACAAAACAACTCTACAAAATAGGGATGTGCATGGTACTTGCTTGGAAATTCCAATCATTCTTTGTCCTCTATTACACCATCCTCATGTATGACCTATGATACCTGTACTTACGTAACTTACGTTCATACCGGATGTTGTCCTTCAAGAAGATTATCAGTTACATGGGCTTCTTATCTTACTTACGTAACTTGCGGTATGTTGGTGGGTCATGTATATGACATTGCTAGTTAGCTAGTGACTTCGATATATAATTGGCAAGTGACATATATAAGACTGCACTTTGGGGATTTTTCTTTTTCTTTTTCTTTTTGTAAATTATCACAGACGTGTATTGCGGTTGGTGAGACATTCTCTCAACTATTTTTTCTAGTTCACATCAATTACTTCTAATTCCCATTCATGAATAGCACTAATATGTATGCGCAATATATGTTGCCTTTGTCCAATTATTATATACGTCATATGGACTAGAAAGTATCTATTGACAATGTCTTCTTTGTTTCCAATATGAGGTTGTTAGTTTGGACTGAATGAGATAATTTTTTTACAGAATAATAGTTAGACCATTTGTATATATACAATATATTAATTGAAATGAAGACAGTTTATTGTTAGCCCTATTTAAGTTTGTTGCCACTACTTACTTTCTTTTGTGTTCTTTTATTGAGTTGTAGCAAGCAAGGAGGGAAGTGAGGGACATGGGAGCTACATATTCTTGCAAGGTGCATATTTTTCTACATTGTGGTGAGGACATAGGAGCTCCCTAGGAGCTAACCTATTGCTAGAACTACAAACTCTATCTTGTTAGGAACTATATGAATGTATTTGCATATGTAAAGCACAAAATTGTGTGATGTATTTGAACCTTTGCACTATGTAATGTATCATGTATGATATGATATGATATGGGTTGTATGTGAATGATGGTGTGATTTTTATATCTATTATGTGACATGTGCTAAGATTTATTCTTGAATGAATACATAATAATGCATGATGGCTTCTTAACCATGGTTAACTACCTACATGACGACTTCTTATCGTCATAATAGCGAGCATTAACGAGTGCGTACTCGACATTTGTGACGATTCGTACATTAAGTGACGCGTTGACTAAACAACATATGACAGATACTATCATCACAAAATGTAACAATATGTGACCACAGAATGATACCGTCACAAAAGGTCATGGCATTTTGTGACGGTGCTCCATAATATCGTCACGTGGTACATTATGTGACGGTCGTTATATGACGGGATTTTCGTCATAGCATGCTTTATATGACAAAATTTATACTTATCATGACAGTTTGCCCTTGTCATATAAAGCCAGATTTTTTGTAGTGTAAGTACAT